>UZAN01051588.1:1926-18751 GCA_900618425.1 Echinostoma caproni | reverse complement strand
TTGGTCTTCCGTTAGTCTACCGACTCTCGCGTAGGTCAACAACACTCTGGAATTTCCTTCGAGCGATTGTGGTAGAAGAGAAGACAGACACTGCTTTCAAACGGCGTCTGGTTGAGCACCTGAAGGGGTTATGGAGGAACGAACACTTGTGATCGGACCTTCGACCCAGTGATGCTGGGGCTTACACGGGCACCCTGCCCCTGCCCCCAATCCTGAAGACTGAACTCGATGAATACGAAGCATGCCACCCTGGTTGTGACAGTAGTCACCGGCTCGATTGGCGACGAGGTGTATTGTGCACCCTAGATGCCTAACTCCGATCAAAGGGCGTTTAATTAGATGTCCTTGACACCGAACCCCAATAGATTGCGGTATTCACACCTCCCCGAGGCCGTGCTGGTCAAGCTTAGGATAGTCAATTCTCTTGTTCTGGATTCCCGTCAAACATTCACTTGATTTGGCCTGAGCAACCTGAAAGCACCTCACACATTTAAATGAAACATTTTTCTTTTAATAAGGATAATTTTATTGTGTTTTTGTACGGACACATTCTGGACTCAGACGAGTTTAAGTGTATTTCGACCAAATCTTTACACTCCTCGGGTCATGCGACATGCATCATTCACCCCAAAGTAGCCCACGTGTCCGTCAATCATGAAGCGGTAGTCAGTTTGCTCCTTCAACTGTACTCACATAAATCTGGTTGCGGTAGGGTGTACGGTGAGGTAAGTAAGCATACTGCTCACAACCAGACGCGGCGTTCGTAAAGGCTGACTTAATTCACCAAATCTCTTCTTCTTCGTAGACCAAAAACCGGAGAACGTACTAAGTGGCCTCCAATCTTTTGTGATTGAATGAAAGCTGACAAGGTTGTTTACCTGGTGCAAAGCGCACTTGATAGACTCACGAGTTCTGTCGCCGAATGCGCTTTGCACCTTCAGAGTGGAAAGTGATGCTGAATGACTGGATGTCGACTACCCCAAATCTGAGGATTGGTCAACAATTATTTATACTTTGTTGCTTCTTCTACTTAGGCCATTGCGTAAACAAGTGAGGCAGAATAGTAAAGGAGGAGACATGAGAAACGTTTTTGGCGGTACTGTGATCAGAGGGCGTGTACGCGGTTACTCCTGTTTTACGATTTCTAGGCCTCCAAACGGTGTCTGGATGAGCATCTGAAGGGGCAATGGGGGAACAAACACTTGTGATCGGTTCTTCTACCCACTGGTGATGGGGCTTACAGAGGCACCCTGCTCTCTGCCCTCAATCCTGACGACTGAGTGGGCTGCCGCAATTTTTCCGGTATTAAAATCGGATGGTCAGGTGAGAATATGTGGGGACTACAAACTCACGGTCAGTCGTTTTGCACTCATCGATCAGTATCCGTAACGGAGGAATAAGAACTTATACGCCACACTAGCCGTAGGAAAGAAATTTTCTAAAATTGATTTGAGTCACATCTACCCTCTAGGAAAACTCGAACGTTCTGAAGACTTCGCTACAATTAGCACACACAGGATTGTACAAATACAAATGGTTGCCTTTTAGTATAAGGGATTTTTCAAAGGATCATAGACAACCGGGTGCGAGATATTCCAAACACGTGCGTGTGTGGATGATATGTTCATCAGAGGTCGAACGGAGGAGTACTTGGAGACATTAAACCGTGTTTTTACAGCATCTTTTTGGCCAAATCTATTGAATACCTGGGCTATCGACTCGATAAGAACGGGCTACATCCGCAACCTGACAAAGTGAAACCGATATTGGATACACCCACGCCGCGTGACGATAGTGAACCAAGATCATTCATACCGAATTTATCCATCGCTCTTTCTCCGCTCTATGACCTACTGAAGAAGCAAACTAGTTGGAGGTGGGCCCGAAGTGAACGAGGAGAATTTGAAGAAGCTAAATGTCTGCTGATCTCATCAAAGATTTTAATACACTATGATCCTGATAATGATGATAATGTAATGGGATGCTTTGCCATATGGGGTAGGTGCCGCACTCGGGCAGAGACTGTCTGGGTTATCCGCCCGATAGCCTTGGCCTCACACTCTCCAGCCGGTGGAAAAGAACTACTCTCAATTCGATAAGGAAGCGCTGGCCGTCGTGTTCGGTATCAAAACATTTCGCCAATACCTTTGGGGTAACGTTTTTGAAATACATACAGAGCATAAACGCACCCAGAATGGTACGATGGGCGCTCTGCTCTCAGCCTACAACTACCGGATTCGCTATATCCTCGATCAAAGAATCTAGCTGCTGATTCCTTGAGCCGTTTGCCGCCACAACTGACGAACTGGACGAGATACCAGTAGAGTTTGTGCACTTACTGCAGCGCTTGGATAACTCTCCAGCGTCTAGCATAGAGGTTAAACACGAAACCCGGTATTGTCTCAAATTAAACCGATGATTTTGCACGGCTGGCTAATGGAAGTCACGGATAAACGTCATCCTTACTTTAGTTGTCGTTCTGAGCTGAGTCTGCGTACCGGATGCATACTAAGGGGTTCTCGCATAATTGCCTTAGAATCAGTTAGGAACAAATTGCTGAAAGAACTACACGACGCTCATTCAGGTGTTGTACGAATCAATACCCTCGCGAGATCGTAAGTCCGGTGGTCTCAAATGGACCAAACCACCGAACAATTGGTGCGTTGCTGTGACTACTGCCAACAAAACCAGAATAATAAACCAACAGGACCGATACACCAAGGGGAACTACCGGATGGTCCATGGCAGCGCGTGCATGCGGATTACTTCGAACCCATTGAGGAGAGGACGTTGTTATTTATGATAGACGCCTACTCAAATGGATTGACGTCCATATTGTACTCAACACCACCTCCGAGTGCACCGTTAACAAAGTGCAATCGAGTTTTGCCATATACAGGATGCCTAAAACACTATGCACAGACAACTGTCCCCAGTTTACCAGCGCAGTATTCAAGTATTTTCTGAAAAGTAACGGTTTCCATTATATCACATAAGCACCCTATCACCCAGCATCCACTGGTCTAGTTGAGAAAGCCGTCCACACCGTTATGAACGGATTCTCAGTTTTTGAGTTTGAACAACCACTAACGATGCACTTTCGTGCGCCGGTTTTTCGCTGTCCATTTGGATGAAGAATAGGAGAAGACAGGAAAATTGAAGGTAGAGTCAAACAGAAGGTGTAAAAGTTCAGTGGTCGAAGTTTGCAAAGAAATTCAGAAGATGTACGAACGCCACTGTTTACGACACCCAGCCATATCACTCAGTGTCCCAACCATTGGGTACGATCATCCCGAGGTCCCCAGCCAAGGAGCCAAAAGGGGCCTACGTGACCCAGACTCCTGGACAGGGTTTCAAACTCTCATTCCAGGTCTTAGCTTGGCCACCCTTGACCTACTTTCACCCACTATTTGCCTCGGCGAACATCGCTCGCCGTGGTAACCTATCTGGTGACATGAGTAACACATGTCCCAACCAACATAATCTGTGGAGGTCGACCATTTACTCCAGTGGGCGACAGCGAATACCCAAAGCTCTGCACCTAACCTCAGCATTGCGCGTCCAGCTGCCCCACCAGATTTGTGGAATGCTGCGTAGACGGCGGTGTTCGAACACCAACAGTCTATCTTTATCCTGTTTTCTTAATGGACAAGTTTCTGTGCCGTATAGCAGAACGGCCGCGGCATAAACTCGACCCTTCACAGACAACCGGAGTCGCGACGACGCCACAGATATCTCAAGTTGGCAAATGCCAACCGAGCCTTCTTTATTCGTGATGCGTCCACCGGGTGAGATGCAGCTGCCCAACTAACAAAACTAACCCACTTGGTCTATTACTTCTCCAGTTGGAGTGAGGCTGCGTGCTGAACCAACCCAATCCTGTAGTAACATTTTGCACTTTGAAGATGCAAAACGTGTACCGAACATGGCTACACTGACATTCAGGCTGTCCAAAAAGCTTGCAACTTACCTGTATCTTAATGGTTAGTAGTTCACAGATCAACTCATAGCCCAGGATGATGGGAAAACACCTGCCGCTGTAAAGCAGTGATTAGGTCTTTCTCGGTAGAGGCTGTTTGAGAAGCTTGGTCTTATGGGAGCGTTCCGCGAAGTGCGAGATGATGATGACGAGACATTCAACGCCAACCATATCGAGGCTTTCGTGGAAACTACCGCAACCTGTTCCCGAATGTTCGTCCTTTTGGGCAACGAGGCGCTGCGGGTGGTGATGAACTGTCAGTTCTAATTTCCGAGGTGAACACACAGAGGATATCCACAAACAAGTGGTATATTCCACCAATATTGATGGCACGCACATATACAAAACTAGCGTTTTCTCGCACCTAATAGGAAAGGTGATATGTAACCTTTTGCAGACACTCAAAGTTATTGTAGGCATTGCGAACTTGGCTGCGATCAGTGAAGTTCACCTCACTCTATTTTCCGTACGTTGACGATCATGAAATTACGAAAGATGAATTAGTTCAGTGCTTTCCATGTTCGGTGTCACAAATATAGAATTCTGCCACGCTAGACCTATGCATTGCTCACGGTCTCGGAATGACCCCACTTCTGCACCTCATTTTCATTTATAGTCCGAGGACAGTAACAATGGAGTTTCTGGGTGTGGCTTTGATCTTTGTTCTCTTCCCATTGGTCGCACTCTTCACTCGTGAACAAGGCTATCTCTTCTTTGGCGGTTCACTTTCAGTTTTTACAACCATTAACGATTTACTTACTGGTTTTGTTTGCCCATTTGGATAAACAATAAGTATATATATATATATATGTTTGGGATACCAAACACAGCAAAAGATGGAATTATTAAGATGCAAAGTTACAGAGATATTGGAAAAATTATTTTCGTGTTTCACCGTACACTTTGGACATTTTTGTATCTTAGTTTAGCGTATTTTACGGTCTACGGGACATCAACAGGCAAATACTACCGCATTCGCACCACTTACTTCTACTCTGGGCCAAATATCTTTTAGCGTCTCTAACCAACGACAATCCTCATCCCTTGCGGCCAGCCTGGAAGGCGGGCAGCACCAACCGAAACCAAAGCTAAGGTCAACTTTCTCTACGCCATGTCATGGTATGACCACTTCGGCGCTTCTTCCGGCACGTGCAAACAGAGCATGGAAAGATAGCCATTGAGCAGGCGTATGCAAAATGTGATCAAGCCGTCGCAGGCGGTGTAGAGTGATTACTTTTGTAGGAGAACGATAATCCTTACCCAACACACGACGACAGTTCTTGACATTGCTCACTCCATGTTCCCATAAGACACGAGAAATGCTTCAGAGACAACGGTGGTCGAATACAAAAAATCGTTTGGCATTCTCGACGCACAGAGGCCAGGTCTCGCAACCGTAAAGCGAAACGCTAGGGATTGCAGTGATGTATACCATTTCCTTAACGAACAGTCGAATGTCATGGCGGAGCCACAGGTATCGCAGGTTGGTAAAAGCTGATCTAGCTGTCGCTACCCGTGATGAGATCCCCTCCCCAACACCAACACGGAGATACTTAAAGATCTCAACTACTTCTAGCTGAGCGCCACAGAGGATGAATGCAGGCACAGATCCCTGCCAGTCTTGAACAATCACTTTGCACTTTGATGGTGCAAAGCACATGTCATACCTGGACAGTTCGATCGCCACGTTTTTCAAAGCGTGTTGGACTGTCTATGGATTGCCACTCAGCAAGGCGATGTCATCGACATATTCCACGTCAAGGACTCTATTCTCAGAGAGAAGTTTGACTCCACCGTTTGCAAAGCATTCTGTAGAACATCCTCTATGACAAAGTTAAAAAGGAATGGGGATATAGAGCAAGCTTGTCGAACTTCACTGGAGACGGCGAAGGGTGGTGAGAGCTGACCATAGGCCCTAACCCGACCAGAAGTGTGACGATACGACTCTTTGAGGATCGCCACCTACTCTCAGGTACTCTATTCCTCAATATATAGTTCCATAGTGCGGTTCTATCGACAGAGTCTAAGTCAGAACGGATATCTAAGAATAAAATGTTCGTTGATCTTATATAGGCATGACGGTGCTCTAGCAGTTGTCGGAGGGTGAAGATTTATTCGATGCATCCACGACCAGCGTGAACCCCAGCCTGCTCCTCACGCATAGTGTACAATCGGCGGAAAATGACGGACGCCAACAACTATGACGGTATCGGGATTAGGCTCATACCTTTATGATTGACGCAGTCATTGGGTGAGGCCCTTTTTGAAGATGGGGACGATAAGCGACTCCAACCACGAGAAACGGACCTGCTCGCTGTTCCACATTTAAGAGAACAAAGCCTGTAGTTCTCTAACAAGCAATATTCCATCATCTTTAAATATAACAGCGGGAAGATCATCGGAGCCCGGCGCTTTGTGACGTTCCAAGGCTTAGATCTCTTTACTGATTTCTGTCTCGAAAAGTTGGGTCTGTTATTACGGACCATGTAACGTGTGCCGGAATAGCTGTGTAAGAAACTGACGCTGGCGGTGAGCGAAACTATGCCTCAAAGTGCTCCGCCCAGCGCACAAGACGCCGCTGTTGTTTATGAATGGGTAGGCCGTCAGCTTCGCAGATCGTTTCGCTCAGACCCAGGCTTTCCAGTCGGTAACCCGTATGAGAGAAAAGCCTGCGGTAGTTTTCCATTGTGGCAGCACGTTTCATCTCTGACACGCTTTGAGTTCATCAGATCTCGCGGTCTCTGCTTCAGCTTGCATTAGGTTCACGTCTCGTTACGTGTCATGTTTCATTATGATCGCGGTTAGTCGGAAATGACCAACGTGCGTCCAGAATGCGNAGAATGCGTAGAGACTCTGCAGAAATCTAGGGTAACACGGCGCGACGTGTCAGACCACAACTAACTAAGTCGGCAGAATGCAGACCATTCTTGATAAGCGACCCGTGCTAGTTAACGTCATCGGGTGGGGTTGCTTCTAGCTTTTCAGCTCGCGCGTTTTGGAAGACAGTTAAACAAGCTCGTTTGGACAGCTTATCACAGTCTAACTGTCGCTGTGTTGTGCGTTTGGAACGCCCACCGTCGCGATGTGGTCGATCTGCGTCCATCACTGACTCGAGGAGGGCGGACGCCTGGTGGCATACCGGCAGTTGGAGCGTCTGAAGATGCGCCTCACTCGAATTCAGGGGTCCTAGTTCCGCAATCATATCTCCAGCTAAAATAAAGATATCAGCCCGGGTCGCTTTAAGCAACGGGTTGTGTAGATTATGGTGAAAGTCATCTTTAACTGCATCTGGGCTGTACTCCACTAAAGCGCAAGTCGATACGACGAACATATTTCGGAGAATGAACGGAAATGGTTAAAGTTGGATCAAACAGATAATTTAGAATTTGGGTGAGCTAATTTTGCAAAGAAATTGAGATGACGCACGGACTTCACTGTTTGCGACATTCAATCACATCGCCGAGTGTATCTCACCATCGGGTACGATCATCCCGAGGTCCCCATCCAGGAAGCCTAATGAGACTTGTGTGACCCAGACTTCTGGCTAGAGTTTTCATACCCTCATGCTAAGTCTTTGCTTGACCACCCTTAGCTCTATTCCACTCACTAACTGCCTCGGCGAACGTCGCTCGCCGTGGATGTCGCTACGGTGCCACAAATGTCTCAAGTTGGCAAATGCCAATCGGGCCTTCTGTCTGCGTGCCGACGCTTCATCCGAGATGAGTCCGCCGGGTGAGATGTAGTTTCTCAAATGAAATAACTTATCTTACTCTAACTTCCTCTAATACTTCCCCATTTAGAGTGAGTGTGGATGCTGAACCAGCCTGATGTAGTAGCGACCTTTTACACTTGGAAGTTGCGAATTGCATGCCAAACACTGGAACTCAAGTTATCCAGGAAAGCTTGCAACCTAGATCCTAGATCTTCAAATAACAGCAACTTTTCTTCTGAAAACTCGCGATCAGATATTCTGTCATCCAGGAGTAAATCGATTCCACTATCCTCACACGAAGATAGGGCTGTCTCCATAATCAAATCATTTACAAATTTAATTTGAATTAACTAGAGAGAAGAATACGCGCGCCCTTCGGTTGGCTGTGCTACACTCTCGTGTTTGTTCGTCGCGTTGGAAATTAACGTTTGCCCCATCCATATATCGATGGTAATCATGTCCAGGTTCTATAGGTATTCTAATCAAGATACTCTACGACTAAAATCTGTGAATTCTGTGCTACCCGCTAATCATTTGCTTGGTGAGGGTCATAAAAGTCCTTGGCTTAAAACACACAGACGGGCCGGATGGCAGACTGCACTTACTTGAAATTCAAATTTTTATTATGGGAAGAAACTTACAAAGACTTCGCTTATCAAATCCCATAGGGTGTTTACACATTGGTTCAGAACACGATTCACAAGATCACAGTTAGTCCATGAAAGTAATATAGTAATGTAATGCTTTTGTCGAGCACAGGGGAATATATTATGTAGTTGGGTGTTGAAACAATGTTTGCCAGAGCATCATCAAGCTGACGCTTGAAAGATACTAATGTTGGCGCACAGACCGCGTGAGGTGGTTGAGAGTTCCATTTGCTGCACACTGACTGCAAGTGAATCGCCCCTGCAGTCGAGACGGCTCTTTTGGAGTACCAACTTCTGTGGACGCCCTCTGAGGTGAACAATGGTTGATAGAACCCAAAACAATCTACATGGATGGTTGGTCTGTTGGAAAATCCGATACAGTAAGATCATATCGCCTCTGATTTGACGATATTGAGACGAGTATAGCCCCAAGAGTTGTGATCTTTCGCAATAGGTCTTGGAATATGACCTTTGATCATCTTGGTAGCCATTCTCTGCGGATGTTCGAGTGCCTTCCGATCTCGCTCCAGCCAGGTTCCAGGCTTGAATTGAGTACTCGGTGTATGGACGGATATATGTGGCTAACGGACGCGGAAACAAAGCCGGATTCAAAAACATGTTTGAGCAGTCCAACCTGTTTTACCGCCATGGATGATGCCCTGGAACAGTTTGTGGAGCAACTCAACTCTGCGCGAATGACTACTCGGATGGAGCATGAGGGAGAGTTTCGAGTCCGAGAGTGTAGAAAAAACGACCATTATGACGTAGTGATAGGACTTTACACTTGTTTACCTTGAATTCTATATTGTTGGAGACAGTCCATCTGTGGACTTCGTCAAGGGCGTTCTGGATATCAAATGCACCTTCGGGTTTTGTTATTGTCCTCCATATTTTGGCATCTTGTGCAAACGGCAGAGTTTGTGGTCCGAGGACGTCTGGAAGATTATTTATAAAAGCAAAGAAAAGACGTGGCCTAGCACAGATCCCTGTGGAACCCCACAGTTGACATCTATTGGATAAGAAAGCGAATGGGAAACACGAACTGACGTGGTACCTAGTCGAAGAAACTCCTCGATAAAGCCAAGCACGAGTCCACGGATTCCATAGTTATACAACCTCCGTATCAGTATTTGATGATTTACTCTATCAAATGCATTAGAGGGGTCCAGGTAAATAACATCTACCCCTTCGCCTTGGTCTACAGTATGAGTCCAGTTGTCCCGAGCCAAAATCAAGTTAGTGGCACATGAACGATTTTTTCTAAACCCGAGCTGGGCTGGGGATAGTAAGTCACTGTTCACCAGGTGATCCATTACAGAATACGCAACAACTGATTCCATGACTTTGGACAACACTGGAAAGAGAGTGACGGATCGGTAGTTGGCTGGGTCACTACGGCATCCACCTTTGTAAATTGATGAAATAACACCGTTTTCCATACCTGAGGAAGGGCGGTACCCTCAAACAGTTTTTGGTATAGCTCACTTAGGGGATCGGCTATGTGACTTGCTAGGATGTGGATGAATGTTATCTAAACCCGGTGATGAGTTTTTCTTCAAAGCCAGGAGCTTTACCTTTATCCTTTCAGGAGAAAAGTCAATGTCTGTCAGTAATGGGTAAGGAATATATTCCAACAAACGGGGAAGTACGAACCCAGTGTTACTGGGCGCATTGACCACTTGAGAGTACTGTAGCCTAAGCATTTCTGCAGCCTCCTTGGTTGTCGCTGAAACATAGCCTGTGGAGTTTAGTATTGGAACGCCGTGTTTGACATTCCGGGAAGCGTTTACATGCTTTGCGATAAACTTCCTTGACAGCATATTATGATAATTGTGCTTATCTTCCAGAACCAAATTTGTACAGTGGTTTCGAAGAAGCCTGTAAGCTTCCTAAGTGCTGGGACATGAATAGCGTTTGAACTCCCTCCATTGAAAGTTTCTTTGAATTATCCATTTCCTATTTCGACTGCGAATTGCTGATTTTGGAACAGTCGGTTGGCATTGTCACTTGATATTTGTAACAGCAACCACCAATGTTGTGATGCTGTTAGTAAATTTTCTCCAGAATTCCAGGGGATTGCAGCCTATATCAGGGGAGATCCACTGGATTCCATGAGCCAAGGTTATTTCTGCATTGTCGGTTATGCTGCGAAAGCGACCCGCACAAGCTGTTATTACTAATGCATAACAAACATATTCGAACAATAATACAGCGTGATCACTGCGCCCCAACGGAGTTGCGATTGCAATGGATTCGATCATCAATTTTTCATTTGTCAGTACTAGATCCAAAGTTGACGAAATTCGGTTGGGTCCAAACCTGGTGGATTCCTTCACATGATTGTACAACGGACGTGACTGGATGAACTGCATGAATTGTCGTTCAAACGGCATACATGAGGTCGTCATGTTGCTCAGCTTTGGACAGTTGAAGTCACCTATAACAAGAAGGTGGGTGAAATTCAATGACAAGAAATAAGACATTGTTTGTAACAAAGTCTCATTTGTTGAATCTGCTGACGAAGGAGGGCGATAAACTACACCGATCAGTCGGATATCGTGTTGCGTTAGCTTCAATTTATAACGTAACGTATCTGAATCAGCAAACAGGCACTCGATTTGCTCGCATTGCAAGCTGTTATTATAATAGAGTAACACGCCTCACCTAGCGTTGGACGATCACGCTTTAATAGCTCCATGGCCGGTAATCGCAGCTCGGAGTCTAAAATGTCGGTCGTCAACCAGACTTCGGTTACGGCAATGAGATCCCATCGACCGGTCCGACAACGCAGTTCCGCTTCTGGAAACTTACTGAAAAAACCATGATCATTGGTATAGAAACAGTTCAGTTGTTGTCAATGCAGAAATCCCTTGGAGCTTGGGGACGTAATTTGGCCGAGCTCGTCGTCGGCCGGCAGACGTTTTACGCCCTATATGTTTGTTGGGTTTGGTCTGATGTGGTTCGGAGTGGAGCATGAAGTTTGCAGTGTTTCACGCACAATGTGATTGACAGTTTCGACTGATAGACCATTTTTCGGTCCTGATTTCAGCATCGGTCTTATGCGTAGTTCTTTGGGCCCTCTGGTTTTGTGTTCATAACATGACTGGAGAACGGTGTTTTTCATTTCTTGAGTCCCAACAGTTACTTTCATTTTTTGCGGGCCATCTCCGCGATAGTTGGGAGAACACGGAAGGCGTTTAATGGTAGTGGTAGAAACGTTGCAGTAGTCTAACAATTCTCGGATGAAGCGCCATTCGTAAAAAACATTTTTTCGACAGTTGGATTCGTCGACTTCGGGGAGCTGTGGCACTTCGTGTATGAGAATCGCCCGCGAGTTGTCTGCATCGCGTGCACGGTTAGAATAGTTCCGTCGTTGCACACGGTCGGTCCAAGCTCCGTCCGCTAAAATTCTGGTATTTCTGGACCCATGTGCAATATGAAAACTAGAAAGAACATTTTCAACGTTTTCACTGGTCAGCGTCACAAGAATTAACCTGGATTATCCGATATACGGTGATGACGGTTGGCGCCAGAGACGTGTGAGGCTCACCGGTTTGGCTTCTAATTATACATATATACACTTACCTCTGTCCAGCGACTCAGCTCATCCTGTTGCCTCCTTCTCAACGATTGACTTGTGGGTTCTGAGAGATTTGTACAAATAACCGTGAGTGCAATGTTGCCACCTACTCTCTTGTTCATTTGTGACGGTATAGCGGCTTGCGACTGACGTTTAGTTGGTGGTACGTTGACTACAGGTACCGAAACTTCAACCGTTGATTTCCTCGTGGCTATTGGAGAGGAAGTGATGCGTGCTACCTCTTGATTTGTTCTCATGAAGGCTTCCTTTTGGTCTGTTTGACCTTTCTTATTCTCCTACCAGAAGTACTTCTGTGCTGGTCAGAGTGATCACTAACCATCCCAACTTATTCTCTTTCAAACTTATGACCCCGGTTTCTACCAGTGACTATAGTACTCTCCTTTTTGACCAAAGGTATACTCTCGCATTGCTTATCAAGCATTCATACGTTCTACTCAGATAAAATATCATCGAAGGGACTTTTCACCCAACCGTATCTCTCTTCTCAAACATTCTAGTGTGATTGTTCAGTCTTGTTTTGGTTCTTGTCCTTTTAAATGTGTCAACCTGTTCACTGAAACGATTAAATCGATCTTCAAATTGTGTTGTCTAATGAAAACCGTTTGTCTGTAATGGTAATATTACTTCACCCTTTGTGAAATCACTGAGAAGGTTCAAAGAAATGGCCTACAAATCTCGTCATGCATCAATTGTAGTATTATGATTTAATCAGGTCCGAGATAACGTACCTAAATGCAATATTCGCCGCCCAGATGTTGCTAACAAAGAACACCAGGCTTTCATGGCAAGGTGTTCGCCTTCTCTGTGGGCAGAAGAGAAAATATTCGAATACCTCTGTAGATGTCAGCACCCATAACGCTGCTTTCATCCACCCGTAAATGAGAGCCAGATTCCCTCATTCCTATGCACTGAATCCAGTTCAGTGCCCTTTTCCAATGATGTAAACTTTAAGCTCCTTCGAGCCTGCAAAGCATCCTCAGCTGTAATCCCTGATGGTCCTCCTCTGGCACTTCTGAAGTTTGAAGCAGCTTCCCTAACCAATATGATAACATCCGCCATGAATGAGACCCTATCTTCATGATCTTACACAGGCACATTGCCCCCTGCCCTCAATCCTGAAGACTGATTCTTGGCGTCCAGTGACCATTATTCCGATCCCCAAATCCACGTCCGCAACTGTTCCTGCGAAACAGTTTCGNTCAGACACCACAATTTCTCACGACCCCCTTCAGTTTGTATATAAACCAAACAGATCTACATTGGACGCCGTATCCACTTTTAATCGGGACATCACTGAACGATTCGACCAAGTCTGTCCGTTGTGTTTTTCTTGACTATTCGTCCGCGTTTGATTCTGTTTCCCGATCATCCCTTTTTTTTAAATTGAACCACTTGGCACTCCAAAACAACTGCCCTCATGGCTTGCTGACTATTTCACACAGAGTCCAGTGCACCAAATAAGACAGAAGGACATCAAAACCTCTTATTAATAATTCTGGTGTTCTTCAAGGTGCTGTTCTATTTCCATATCTTTTTTTGCCTTTATTAGTCATCTTTCGGTCCCACCCTCTGCGCACATCCAAGAGTATGCTGATGACGTTGTTTTGTCTCAGACAGTTTCATCTACTTCGGACTTTCATTCCTTTGCTGAAAATCTATCTCACATCCAAAAGTTTTCTGACCAATCTGGTCTCAGTCTTAGCATATCTAAGTGCACAGAGTGTTTTTTCAGTCTTTCCCGTTCCTCATTTCCAACGGACTCTGCTACCCTTAATGGTAAACCTGCACCCAGAATGACCTCAGTCAACTACCTGAGCATCACCATCGACAGCCATCTTCATTGGTCTACACATAATTACAACTGTATGAGAAAACTGAGACGCCAAACTCAGGCAATTCCGAACCCTACAGTCAGTCCTGTAATCGTTCGTTCATCAATACATTTTACCCATCCCATTCTATTGCTCCCCTGTAGTGTTTCCCGTTTTTTTAAAACAAGACTCCAAAAACAATTCGTCGTGGTTTGGTGATCATCAGTCGTGCATCATTAATTCCGATCGATTCATTAATCACAGAACTCATTGATGTTCATACCAACTCTGATTTTAAATTTGCTCATAAAATTATAGATGACCCTCTTCATCCACTACACCCTGATCTATCCTCTTATCGTTCCCATCCGCTCACACGCTCCTCATTTCGGCATCTACCCTATCGCATTACCATTCATAAAAATTCCCTGGCCCGACTACATACCTAAAAGAAACAGGTGTCAAATGAACTATGTCAAAAGCTTTGTACATGAAACAAATATCACCGACACTTTACCTTTTGTTTTATTATTATATCATTATGCATGACGAACAGTGTAAGGTGTATGTAAGGTTGCACAAGTTATGCAAATACAAACTAGAGCAAACCTGACAAAAACCAATTTCCGAAGTGAACACGGGCGAAAAGTACCGCAAGCTGATATTCGACTTCGGTTGGTAGTAAAAAGGGATTTTAATTTTCAAATAAACTTCTCGGGCACACCTTTCAGAGAAGAGCAGCGACAGAGTTGAGAGTCGTCGACTGAGTCGAAAGCTACTTTCAGATCGAGGAAGACAGAGATGGTGGATCTACGGAAATACTGTCATTGCTCCAGAGTTTGGCTAACCATGGACATATGAACATACACATTCACGCATGTCACAGAATCTTACATTTCTACAAAGTTCCCCCTCAAAATCTGCACGCAACACTCCCACTCAACTCCCATTTTTCCATTGTTTGTTCAGCCCCGAACGGTTTCACTGACTTAGGTTCATCTTGTAGCTCGCCGCTGTCCTCCTTGACATTTTTCTGAGGGCCGACCGTTCCATTCCTCCGATTTCACTCTGTGTTCAAACTGGCTTCGTTTAACGTTAGAACTCTAATGCGCAGAGGACAGCAAGCAGGTTTGGCTTGGACGCTAGAAGGTCTAAAGATTATTGTGTATTGCCTCTCGGAAACACACATCCAGGATCCGATTAGTCTCCTTCCAACTCAAAAGAAGCGTTTTAACTGAGTATCTCCAGGGAGCCGATCGCTTCAGCGTCTGGTCTAGCAGGCGTTGTTATCGCCTCAAGCGCCAGGGCCGAGGTTCGTCCATTGGATTGGATCCCGAAAGATAGTCGACTATTCGCAGTGAGACTCAGAGGCTCAAGTAAAGTCAAAACAGAAACCACATGAACGATGCTTATTCGTGGTTTCTTCATACGCTCCCACAGACTATAGCCCGGATACAGTCAAGGATGCCTTTTATCACACCCTACATGAGCTTCTTCTCAAAGCACCTAAGACGGATATCGCGATCCTGGCCGCAGACCTAAACGCACTCATTGGCCGTCTGTCACCCGATGGGATTCGCAATGGTGGCCATCATGGCCATGATAGTGGTCGTTCAGGTAATGGGAAAAGACTTCGTAGCATATGCTCAGAACACAGTCTGTTCCTCGTTAGCATGATCTTCAGACATTCTAAGCGTCATCTTGCCTCTTCGGCACAGACGTGGAGCCAAATTGATCATATAGCTATTAGATATAGAAGGAGAGGATGTGTGAAAGACTGTCATTCTTATTGGTCTACTTGCTTGGACTCGGATCACGCACTGGTTTGTGCCACGTTGTCTATGCGATTTAGTGGCCTCAAGAAGATTGGATGCAAAAAGCTCGAAGTCGTCAAGCTTTCTGGTCTGGCCGTACTAGCCGAATACCAAAACGAGTTGGCCGCAAGGCTAACTACTACCTCACCAAGCAGCGTAGATCAACACTGGACAACCATTTAAAACGTAATGCACTCAGCCGTTTATACAGTTGTGGTCTAACTCGCCGAGTTGTAAATCAATGGGTCTCCTCCCTCAGACTTCTCGACGCTCGTCGGGCAATCCCGTAAGACCGCGAATACAACGAACAGCGCCTCCCCCTGAAGCGTGAACTCACAAAGCGTTTGAGAGACGACCGAGAGGCCTGGTGTACGCTACGTGCAAAAGCGATGGAATCAGTGGCTAGGTGTGGAAACACCCGGCAACTATTCACGCTCATCCGTACCACAGGCCCCAAAAGACAGTGCATTAGTGAAACAATCTGCGAAGTAGACGGCACGCTAATAAACTGCCTTCACCGACGGTTGGAACGCTGGGCGGAGCACTTCGCATAGCAGTTCAACCAGACCCCCGCGCTGGCTGCCCCAAGCAGCTCTCTGGAGAGTGCACCCTAGTCACTTTCCAGGGGACCATTCACAGAAGCGAAGATCCGAAAGGAACTCCAAGCCCTGAAACGCCACAAGGCAGCTAGATCTGACGGCCTGCCACCTGCTCTCTTTAAAGATGGTGGAGATGCTCTCGTAGGCGAACTTGTGAGACTGTTCTCGAAGATCTGGGAAACTGAAAGTGCACCCCACACATGGGGAGAATCAATTGTCACACTCACTTACAAGAAGGGCTGTCGCAACGCCTGTTCCAACCACAGGGACATAAGTCTGATTCCAATAGCGCCGAAGCTGCTGGCGTCCGTTTTATTACCCAGGTTATACCCGTTCCGTGAGAAGCAAATCTGAGAGGAGCACGCCGTGGATGCATAGATCAAATCATCACCCTCCGTCAGCTACTAGAACACCGCCAAGCATGCAGACGACAAACCATTGTCGTGCTTTTAGACATCAGAGCGGCTTTCGACCATATCGATCGCCCCGCACTATGGAACTGTTTGCGGAGATACAGAGTGCCGGAGAAGTATGTCTCACTCCTAAAAGCGCTCTATCACTAGACCTCGGGGAAAGTTAGGGCCTATGGTGAATTTTCATTCGCGCGCGCCCTTCGATTGGCTGCGCTACACTTGCACACTCTCCGTCACATTGTGGGAATT
>UZAN01051587.1:0-10392 GCA_900618425.1 Echinostoma caproni | reverse complement strand
GATTATAAAACCGTGTATACCCACAAGAGAATTGAATGTCATCCAGTCGGGGTTCCGAAGCTGGTAACAGCTGAAGCCATCCGGATTTCTCTGTGAGAAACAACTTGGCATGTCAACTGCCTTATGGGGAAACCGGTAATTCGTGAAGCCAGCGCACAGATGATGCCAGATAACTCTTCATAGTAAGGGAAGCTTAGTCGCTCACGAAGTCGGGTACCAGATTTGTCTTTCCAAACGCATGCCTCTTCAATTAGATATAATTCAACCCCATGGATTCTCCCCCATGATTAGGTAAGTGACTGCGTTACATTAAGCTAGTTTAGATGGTGAATGCACGTTTTTTCACAGGTTTCAAGCACTGTTGATGTTCGGAGTGGGTTTCACTCTTTGGGAGATCGTTAATTTCCCCACTATTTGAATGCATTTAAATGCGATGGAAATGTTCGTGATAAGCGACAAAGAGCACTGGACAGCTGTTTCGTCCTGTTTGGGACTCGTCAGCCATGCATACCCAGAAGACCGTTTCTTAAGCTCAGAATGTTTTCCTTGAACCAAACCGTGCATTTTGGATTGCAGATTATTCTATCACAACCCTATATCATGAAGAGAACAAAGGGGTTCATCAAGGCCATGCACGTAAATAAGTTGAAAAAAACAGTAGCACGGTAGGATAGGCGTGACAATGAGCAGGACAACAGTGAAGCTGTCTGCCACCAACGCTGGGTATCAGTTTCAGAGTTTGGATCACCAACCTCGGGGTCCAGAGCACTCCAGTGACCAGCATCCGAAAGAGTTAAGTGGCAGTGGTTGCATTCGAACACATAATGGCTTCGGATGGAAACCCTGATTGTTCTCTTGCTTACTGGTTGGATATCTTGGCAGTACCTGTTCATCAAACTTTAATGCATGCAAATTATAAATAAATCCATACTGCATCGGTCGTCGAGCAGGATAACCAGGACTGCGATGCCCATTGCATCGAGCTTGGTGGGTGGTGATGAGTGGAACACTACCCAGATATCCCAATCTTTGGTCATGTCGGTCTTCCGTCTCCCCTTTCCACCTGTAACAGCCTTTGAAGCAACCTCGATATCGCTTACCAAAGGCCGTTACCTAATCGAACCGGAAGTAATCTACCACAAATAGATTTCACATTTTGAAGTCTCGTCAATGTTAGGACTTTGATGCGAGTGAGTTAACAAGCGTATCTGGGGCGTACAATGAACTCTTTTGGGATTGAAGTCTGCTACGAATGAGACACGCAAATCCAGGATCCTAGTATATGCCACTCAAATGCCCCGCAGTTGTCTTCGTGGTCCTTACTCCGCACATCAGGCGTCGATGCAACTCGTTCAGCAGGCAGCGTGGCGTAGGCACTACACTCAATAACAGCCGAAGCGTCGCTAATCGATTGGATCCCCGTCAACAGACGCTTATATGCGATGCGACTCCACAGGTCCATAGGCGTCCGAAAGGGAATCAACATAAAACGGCATTTATTCATCATTTCAGCGTATGCACTCACCAACTGCAGCTCTGATGCACAAAAAGATGAGTTCTATGGTAGACTCATCTGACTCCTTTTGTTGAGCCTAAGCTTCAACATATTTGTCCTCGCAGGTGGGTTTAACGTTCAAGTTGAAAAACTGAACCAACGTTTGACCCCGTTCGATGAACTGGACACCGGCCCCCAATGGATTGCAGTTTTTACACACCGCCCCGATGACTTACGGGTCAGGCTTTGGCTAGCCGAAGGCTTCGGTTGTGGAAATCTCGAGAAAATTGCCTGCCTTGGCCTGGCCAACCTGGCCGTATTCCGCCCACATGCAAACCATGGGACGTAGTTCTTTTTCATAAAGATTATTGTACCATGATTTAATTGGCACAGTTTGAATTCAGACGTGTGTGAAAATATAACATAGATCACAATATGTTCCCATCCAGTACCAACTTTCCACACGGCTCTCAACGGACCGCAACACGGAGGTTCAATTCAACTAGTACGCTACCTCACATCGACCACATAGCAGTAAGCTACCATTGGCGTGGCTCAGTGCAAAACTGGCGGTCCCATTGGACTACCTGCGCTGAATCTGATCACGCATTAGTTTCGATGCAGTTCGCTCTTCAACTTACTGGTGCAGAAAACCCCACCAAACTCGGTTGGCAGATCATCGCTTATCTGAACCAGCTCATTTTGAATTAGAACTAGGGCAAGAGCTAAACGCGCTGCAGCGTGGTAGTGTAGATGTACAATGGGATCAGATTAGACGAGCAACGCACTCCGCAGTGAGGGGCACTTGCGGGTCTGATTCTCGAATCCGTTGGAGGCATTGGATATCTGATAAGTCAGTACCACCGATGGAGAAAAAGCGACGAATCCCGACCAACCGGAATCAAAGCAGGGGTAGATGACCAAGAGCCTCTAGAAAGACCGCGAGAACTGGTGAGATGCAAATAGAAGCTGCATCAGAAAACAGTCAAAGACTCTTACACAGATTGCAGTATGCGCGTGTACAAAAGCAACGAAATGATCCAGGATACACTGTGCAAACCTGTTTTCGGCTTCTTTATTCAAAGACTGTTCCGACTGATACGCAACACTGGAAGTCGGTGAACCACAGTTAGTGAAACAATTTGCGACAAAAGTGGACACGCTTTTCACGGTAGGGAACAACGGCTTTTCCGGTGGGCGGAGTACTTCAACGAACAGTTCAGCTGGCCAGACGCAAACCAGACTGTTTCATCTGTAGTTGAAGTTCCGTGGGTAGCGTCATGTTAACCCCCTACTGAATTAGAAGTACAATCTTGCATGCAAGCCCTGGAGAAAGGATAAGCAGCAGGACCTGATGGGCTTCCTCCCAAATGGGGGGACATGATGACCTCGTAGATTCTATTACTAATTTAATGCGTGCCACCTGGTCACACGAGCGCATTCCATCCTGGAGTGAAATACTGATTGTTCCAACTTTTAAAAAGGGAGCTCGCAATGACTGCGAGAATCGCCGTGGAATAAGTTTGATCCCAGTCGTCACCAGGTTACTGACCACAGTCATACTTCGACGTCTGACACCGTTTAGGGAGACAAATATCCGCGAACAATAAGCAGGATTTCGACCAAGCCGCGATTGTATCGATCAAACTTGCACTCTACTTCAAGTCCTCGAGCTACGCCGTACGTACCGTCGACCATTCACTGTCGTGTTCTTTGACCTAAAAGGAGCCTTGGGCTCAGTTGACCGCGAATACCTTATAGTTTCGCTCACTCGCAAAGGAATGCGGCCGAAGTTTGTAAACATACGTACTTCTAGTAGCTTAAGGGTCTACGGCAAGCTGAATAGGTCGTTCGTCAAGGGTGCCCTATTTCGCCATTTTTTTAATTTTTGGGTGGTGGTTGCGCAGTTATTTAATCGCTGTCAATTGAGTGCTTTGAACCTTATGGCCGGTGATTCAAGCCCCTCCTCTGCCACCCAACTTTGGTGGTAGGCAGCTTCGCTGTCGTCTGACTCAATACACCCAACCTAACGGGGGCTTGTGATTCGCAACTCCAATTTCTGAGGCTCAGGTTATCGGTTTTAATTATTAAACAGCAGGTCTTCGTGATTATGGGGTTTACCCCACCCGCTGTATATCACGGCAAGATGTGATTAAAAAAATATTGGAGAACGCAATATGTGATCTTCAAAAACGTAGGAATTGAATGAGCAGCTGGAGAAAGTACCTGGATGACATTGACTGTCTGTATGGAGGACGCGCAGAGTACACTTCACAGACAAGCATGTTCTGCTGCACCGTTCGACATGCCCTTAGAACCTTAAAAGTGCAAAGTGATGCTGCAAGACTATGTCGCCTAATCTCGTTATGGAACCATACTGTCAGGAATGAGCTGAAGTTGACTGATCCTCGTACTCGAGCAGCTGCGTGACTAACGACGGTAGCGCATCAAAGGAGATTACCGATCGCATTTCCAAAGCTCGAGCAGCATACGCAGGACTAATACACCTGTGACAACGACGTAACTTTTCAATGAATTTGAAAATTCGCGAATACTGCGCAGATGTACAGCCTTCCTTTAGCTGCCTCTTTAACCTCTACATTTTTAGAGACCACCACCAGAATTTCGTCTGCAACGAACTTGAAAGGGAGTGGCGAGAGGGCGAACGTTGTTGCTAGTGTATAGCGGTCTTCTTAAATCGTTATAAACAGTCACCCGACCATAGGTATATGAGTGCAGTACCCAAAGTATGTTAACGCACTTCTGTGGCATTCCTTTTCAAAGAACAGAACCTATTAGAGCCTCACGGTTAACTGAGTCCTTTTAGTTCAAACAGCACGATAACCTTTGGTTGACAATAAATGGGGCATTTCAAGGACCTGATACGACGTAAAAATTTGATCAATACAAGCACCGCTTGGAAGGAATCCGGCTTGCTGTTCCCGGATGTTTATCTTACTTAAACGAGTCCAACGTCGAAATATGACGGATGCTAATAACTCCGTTACGATAAAGATCAAACTTATTCCACGGTGGTTCTTGAAGTCGTTGCGAAATCCCTTCTTGAAAACGGGAACAATCAGGGAGTCGTCCCCAGGTGGAGGAATGTGATCCTACGTTCAAATGTTGTGGGGTCAGCTATTAATAGAGCTTACGAGGTTATCACTCTTAGCTTGAAAAGGGAGGGAGGGAGCATGTCAGGTACGGCTGCCTTCATTGAAGCGCTCAACTTACGCACTAGCTCTGACTCAGCGTGCACGAACTGCTGGTACAGATAGACGATGATGAGGTAACCGCGTTTAATGGAGTCGTTTATTTTGAAGGCCCCTATATTCAGTAGTTGACGAGGCTTCAGAGTGGGCATTACACTTCGTGGTTTATTACTTATAATGCTAGTAGGCAACGTCCTATGGCGAGCGACAACCGAGTTGCTCGATGGACTGCTACAGGTTGGAGGGAAGGCAAAGGGAGAGGGTTGGGTACGAAGAACAAAAAAATAAGCAAAGACCGAAATATCTGTAGCTCGTTGGGTCATGGAGATACACAACTCGTCACACTACGTCAATGTGCACTCTCTGATGGTCGTGACTAGGTTGGCCACGAGACACCCAATAGTGGTCAAACGTGACCAGCCTCGAGGTCATGGTTTGCATGCCACCATCCGATGTCATAATTTCCTCAACTTCACCGAAATACTTCCGTGTGCCACCAGGATTATGCAAAGAGGACGTTAACCCATCTCGTGGTGCAGTAGGTGGTCCAAATCGAGTAATAACGCATATCACATATACCATTCTCTGACAGTCAGAAATCCTTACTATCATTCCCCTCTAATGGCTTCGGTCACAACCGCTTGTGGGTGATGGTGCCGCAGTCGCTGTCACCGGCGTGCTTTGGACCCTACGGTTCGGGCCCCGCCATCGCCACCCGACTTCGGCGGTAGGCAGCTTTGCTGTCGTCCGTTTCAATACCACGCCTAACCTATCGAGACTTTATATGGTTCGCCAATTAATCTTGGGTTACCTAATTCCATTAATGAACAGCAGGTCCGAATGACTATGGGGTTCAACCCGTCTGCTGTTCATCATCATTATATATATATATATATATATATATATAAAATATGTTCGAAATGGAAAATTTTTTTTTTGTACATTTCCGTTATTCGATGAAATACATGGATTCCAATGGTTATTTTGGACACTCATGTATTCTGGTGATAAGGACACTGTATCACGAGGATTCATAGCATTTTTGAGCGAGCGTCCCCAAGGGTATACAAAAAACGACCGTGGCCTTTGTGCTGCCTTGCGGGTCAAAGGCGCCCAAAGAAAAAACCCCTCATCAGCGTGGGCAACCGCGAAGTATGCAGTGCCCTAGTCTTAGGCACTCATTTGGAAAAAACACTTTCCGATGTATCTACTTCTTCCACTCAATCCTGAATAGTCCCAGACGCCTGTTTACGCCACCCATCGCATATCACTCAGTATTTTCCCAACAAGGCCAGAGAATCAGAAGCCAAAATTCCGTTTCCTCGCAGTCGCATTTAATGTCCGCACACTACCAGATCGACCAACAAGCTGCATTGGCTAGAGCCCTTGAAACTTTCAATTTAGATGTATGCTGTTTCCGAAACACGCATGCAAGACCTTACTGCAATCATTTCCCTGCGTTCTCTTAACCCATCCTCGACCTCACGCTTCACACTTCGTGTCAGGCGATTCGGCATCCGAAGCTCGCGATGCTGCTGGAGTCGGGATTGTGCCAAGTGCTAAGGCTGAACGCGCGCTTCTTGACTGGATTCCATTCAGTAGTCGACTTTGCGCTTTACGTCCCAACGGTTCAGCACGGGTTAACAGCTGCAGAACGAAGCGTCGAGGCCTATTCTTCGTATCGGTGTATGCACCGACCGAATGTAGTACAGCTGAAATGGAAGATGAATTCTACAGGGACCTTTCTCGATTACTCCGAAGTGTTCGATCAAACGACATCGTAGTGGTAGCCGGAGACTTCAACGTTCAAGTGGGATCCCTGAAGGAAGGCCTCTTGGCGGACCGCATGCAATCCCAGCCAACCGAACGAACAATGGAGATCGCCTACTTCGACGGATTGTTCCTGTCAAGCAAAAACTTCTCGCGCAAGAAACGACATTGCCATACATGGAAACCGCCAACTTCTCCACAGCGCTGGACTCAAATCGACTACATCGCCATCAGTTACCGCTGGAGAGGGTCCATTCAAGACTCGTTCTTACTGCCTGTGAATATGGATCACGCTTTGTTACGAGCCAGATTCACCCTACACCTGGCAAACAACCGTAAAAAAGCCACCAACAACGGATAACCACGATACACCGTCAGCGATTGCTGCAAATCAGCCTTCGAAGCGGAACTCTCCGATTGCCCATCAGCTCAAACAGGATAAGGACTGAATGAACATTCGAAGCAAATCAAGGAAGCTTTGCAGATGTCGATAAAAACGTCGGACATCGGCGCGGGCTCCAAATACAAACGATGGATCTCGTCGACCTCGGCTGCCCTGCTGGACGCCGCAGAGCCCTCCTTCCCGAAGCCACATGTGACAGCGCGCAAATCCTTCAAACGTCAGGTCATTAAGATTCCGAGGAATGACCGGGAGTAGTGGATAGGAAATGTAATGAGATGGAGAAAGCTGCGGTTCTTGATAATAGCAATCTTTTCCATCTAATTAGGAATACGGGTGGAAGGCAAATAGGCGTAATTGAGGTAACTAAGGGATCCGATGGCACACCAGCAACGCCGTCTTGACCGTTGGGCTGAACATTTTTTAGCTCAATTCAACTGGCTCCCTTCGACATTTGAACGATCACCCACCACCTCAACTGAGTAACTACTCACAATTGATACCAGTCCTCCACGTGAAATGGAGAATTTCCGGGAAATAAGCTATCTCAAAAAGTATGAGGTCTCCGGTTCAGATTGCCTGTCTTCACCGGCTTTTAAGGATGGAGGCTCAACCTGGGTTTCGGAAAAAACAAAACTCCTGGGCTCTGTGGGAGAGGTGACAACTGATTGGTGGGAATCAGCCAACCGATTTACAAGGTGACAGATATCCCTGTGAAAAAACAAACAGGAACTAGTTGAATCAACATCGTTTCCATACTTCTCACTGGGATCATACTCCGTCGATTTAGACCTGGTCGAGGTTGCATCGATTGCATCTTCACTCTTCATCAAACTCTGGAGTATCATCATCATAGTACAGCCAGATACAGTGAAGCGAACTTCACTGATCGCTGCCAAGCTCACAATGCATACCAATCAAGCGATAAAGCACAAGATGGAGATGGATTGTACCTGATTGGAGGACGAAAAAAGTGAACCAATGCAGAGTACACAAGTTCAGTGTGCATACATTTCTTTCCAAGCAGTCTGACCTGATAAGAAACGACAAGAACGTCACTGTCCACGGTTAGTCGCCATATCCTTCAGTATCCCCAGAAGGCCAGTTGCAGTCTTAAGGACCCCAACCTGGGAGACACCTATTCTACGTAATCGCTGTGCATCTCGTTATGCCTCGCCTTCATGTCATCTGTTGACTTCCGCGAGGTTTTCTCCAACCCGGAGTGGCAGCTGCGAATAAGGAGCGGTGCCGCAGACGACGGCTGGGCTTGCGCAATACGCGTCCTAACCAGCGAAGCCGAATAATCAGAATTCGATGGGACCAGTTCTCGATTCATCACCAAATACTTTCACGCTCTCTCCATCCAACCCGAGCCAAACTAGGTAACACTTGCAGTCGTAGACTTCTAGAAGACGAATATCTTCAACGCGCAAATTTAGGTTTCGCAAACATGAAGCCGAAGTGACCGAACCGGCGCAGTACACAGGACCCTTTAGTTTCAACGAAACACCGCACCTGCACCAAGGTATTGCAGTCCTGCGTAAGCTGCTCCAGCCTCGGAAATGAGCGGTTACTTTATGGACTATGCTACCGTCACTTGAATTGCAGGAAAACATTTCATCATAGATAACTCCCGACCACCAAACAGAGCATCACATTACTTCGTGGATTTAAAGCTCATGCTGAAGAGAGTAAGAGGATGAAAGTGGAAGGAAAATAGGCGTAATTGAGGTAACTAAGGAATCCGATGGCACACCAGCAACGCCGTCCTGACCGTTGGGCTGAACATTTTTTAGCTCAATTCAACTGGCTCCCTACGACATTTGAACGATCACGAGCGGTCGTATATATGAAAGGTCCAGAAATTCAGTAATTGAAGCTCCCATCGTCAACCACATTTGAACCAGTACACTGTCCGTTGACCGTACCATTAGCAAATACGTCAATAAACTCCTCCACAAACGTAAACGCAGTTTGTTGCATTGTAAGAACACCTGATACCAAACCGTTTTTTCAGGTCGAACAGTCATGCAAATCGTCAATCGGGTACTACCTGGAACCATACAAACCATAACCATAAGCATAAAAAGAAAAAGGTGAAATCAAGCATCGAGAATAACGTGTCCGTAAATTTAGGGACGATATATAAACACTGCGAAGATTGACATTAAAAGCGACCTTAGGAATGAGTAGTATCACACTCCTTGCATGTTGCCTAGGGAACAACTTGTGTTCCAAGCAGGGCTGTGATATACCGCAACAATAAAGCACAGCCACTTGAAACCAAGGTTGGACCGTAGAATTCAACCAAAAGGATCAGAAGTTTAGTAGCACCACATACGAAAAACACGGATTATGAGATTAGAGATAGCATACCTCATTACCCATGTCTTTCACATACGACGCTACAGCGAAGCGCACCAACGACAAAGACGCAAATTGGTGCCAAGTGAAGCGACGGAGGAAAACATCGCAGTGTGATCAAAGTTGCTCTCAGTTGAACAATTAAAACAAATGCAAATAAATCCAATTTTCCAGTACGTATCTTCATGGACTTTAGCCCCGCATTGTCCACAGAAAGTGTGACTTGCTTGTTTTTTCAGCATACTACGTGGTTCTTATTTCCCCCACCGTCATAGAATACGAGCTAGCGATTTATGAATTGTGCCACCGGTTTTCGATACGTGAAAGACATAGGCACTCAGAAGGACTTCATTAGGAATTTTCGCCTTTCATATTAGCGCAATATTACGCACAACAGATGTGAAAGAGAAGGGCAATCAGAGAAGTTTTTATCGCTCTAGTATTGGTTCTTCATGCGATAGTTTAGCAACGGCAGTTTTAATTGCCTCTTTTTTCCTCTAATTTTCCAGATAAATCCTTTTACCCTGGACGTGATCATCAAATAACGAACCAGATGCGACTTCATCCTACGTTGCTGTGACACGTAGCAAAACATGTTCGGTTTCTAAACAGTCCATGGCATATTTACCAGAACCATTGTAATGACACGAACTACTGTAGCGGTTCTTCAATCGACAGTTTCGCAACGGCAGTTTTCTTTTCTTACCTCTTGTTTTCTCTAAGCTTCTTTATAGATCCATTCAAGCTGGACGTGATCATCAAATCACGTACCAGAAGTACTTTCATCCTACGCTGGTGACTAGCAGCAGGATACGTTCAGTTTCTAACCAGTCCTGTATAATTGAGGACTATCAAGGCATGGTACATAACCGTGGAGTACCTATCAGAACCATTAAGGTTCAGAAATCAAGTAGCGACTTAGTTATCGATCAGGTAGTTAAAATACCGTCAGGNAGGTTTTTCCCTTCTTCCTTTAAGGACCCTTATCCACCGGACACAATCAAGTGTACCGTCGAGATTTAGCAGTCATCGCCATCAGTTGGCGGTAGCTATACTCTGAGGAAAGTTCCCCTATTGGATAAAGAAATTTGGACATTTCCAGGATTAAGTTTTACTTCAATTATTAGCGTTCTTTTAATGAACTCGAAAAG
>UZAN01051585.1:8075-18754 GCA_900618425.1 Echinostoma caproni | reverse complement strand
CTTTCGTTTTTTGGCTGCTCAAAAAAACCCCTACCGCATCGATGTTGTTTTTAATTTTAGTATCCATCCTGCCATTTCTGGTCATTTGATAGATAGAAAAAATTGATCCATGTGGTACAAATGATGAATAATTCGTGTGTCATTGTCCTGATAAAATTGGTTTCTGAATTTTTATAGGTTTGTAAATTGCGTCTTAAGGTCGCTAGTTTCAACCAATTACTATAGAGAAGCCTTTCGGAAGCTTCCAGAAGGAAAGAGAAAACCCTTATGAATTACGCAAATCGTTCGCGCTGGAATTATCTTGGGTTTTTTTAATTCGGCTTGTTGAGAATCGTGAGCCATGTAGCAGGTATCTCCATCGATTTGTGTCATTGATCAAATTTGGTCTGTGAGTGCCACATTCATTGGTGAAAACTATTTTTATCTGGGCAGAGATGGATCACTTCATTGAACCCCTTTCATTGGAGCCCGAGTAAAACACGTAAAACTACTGAGAACATCACAATGCGTTTATGTTTGTTGAATGGGTATAGTATTCATTTCTTGAATAACTCTGTCGTGTAAATCGATCCTATCGATTGCGCAATGTCAACCATAGATGTACCTGTGCACACACTCACACAAGCGCATATCCAACCAGAAGAACACTCACGTCCATGATACAGACGTTCCTTACATTCTGGACCTTGGTGGCTTTGACCAATCACATTAAACCACGTGACTGACTTTTTATTGATTGACTGTCTGTCTGCTTGAATGTATTATACGACCAGTACCGGCTGATTGCATGATTTTTTCTACTTTGTTTGCAGTTTACGGTGCTCCCAGGATTTGCTTTCTGTTCATATAACGGTTTATTGAATACAACATATTGTATTGCATGTTTTTGGATAATGAAAGATGTACCAGTTCCACAGTGTTTATCAAAATTGGTGCTCTACTCGTTTGTATNCGTTTGTATGCTAATTCTTCCGCCACTGCCTAAACGTTCATGATTCCTCTTTTTTGGGCTACTCAAGAATATTCCTTACCGCATCCTTTTTTTTTCGTTTTAATTGCAGCTTACTTTTTGCCACTGCTTATCCGAAACTGACTACTACTGCAATAATTCAGCAAGGCGGTGACTGGACAAGGATAGTCATTTATTGTGAACAGCGGTCAGGATTTTGATAAATTGGCATAAATACGACAAAATATTTCATTTGAAACAATTATTTCGAATTACCACACAGGATAGTTAATGGAACGGTCCACCGCCCAATGCACATTCTTGTATTTTCCGTATCGAACAGCAGCAATTCACTCCAACAGGTTTTGTTCATTTTTGACAGTTGAAGGGAACCGTCAATGTTATCCTTTCGCGTACTACTCGCAAATGCAAATAGAACCTCACAACACTTCCAATTCAATCATCATTTCTTCTACCCCTCCTCAAAATGTAACAAAAACGCCTATTTTCCACTCACCTTGAGGAAAAAAGTCCCAAATATGAAAAGTTTCCTTAAATATATTTGCGCGTAGAATGAACAGAGAAATTATTATATGGAGATCTAGAAATTTGTGTTTGCGATGAAATTTCTTTTCGATATATCGCATGAACCATCTTTGATCAATCACGAGTGGTAGACGGTTCTTCCGTCGTCCGGGTCAGTACCACCGCCTAGCCATCGAGGCCTTATGTGGTTCTCCACTCCAAGTTCCAGGGCTAGGTTGCCGGTTACTCTCTCATCTCAACATGAATACCACAACAAACAGGAACAATTCTCAAGCGCGCTCTCAACCGACAATCGCATTTACTAACATTCAAGGGTTTGAGCCATAATATTGATTGTGTACATCAATTTCTTCAGTCCACTTTCCCTCTTGCTCTATTTTTATCTGAAACACAACCCTCCGCTTCTACAGACACCACGCATCTTCAGTTTCCCAATTATTCCCTTCACACTTCGTTCATTCCCAAAGCCGGTGTTTGTGCTTTCATCCATCATTCAGTTGTTTCTACTCCGTTCTCCCACCTTAATCTCACCAACCACCAGCTTCAGACTATGTGGCTGAAACTTCGGTTCCCTTCTTTCAGTCACTACTTCTGCACTGTGCACTGTTCCCCAAATAGTGTAGTGTAGTGACCCTTCACTCTTTGATTTTTTATCGGCAAACATAGATAGCATTGTTGAAACGGACCCCAACGCTCAATTCACAATTTTGGGTGATTTCAATGTCCAGAACAGGGATTGGCTGTTACACTCTTCAGGGACATCGCCGCTTGCACGTGAAGCAAAATCCTTTGCCCTATAGAACAGCCTCCACCAACTGGTTGATTTCCCGATCCGTATTCCAGATCGTGCTNGTGCTGGCGACCACGCTCATACCCGCGATCTGGTCCTCACATCCAGCCCACAATTATTTTCCAATGTTGCTGCTATTCCTCCCCTAGGCTCATCGGATCATTGTCTTTTTCCGCTGTCTACCCAAATTATTTGTTCTAATGTTCCTCCCAATTCTAGACGCACATTCCGGCCATATGGTTCCACTGATTGGTGCAGATTTCGTATCTTTCTGTCTTCCTACCTCTGGAATGAACGTTGCTTTTCTATCGATCTCTCCATCTTCACTTCTAATTTCTCCAAAGTTCTTTGGCAAGGCATGCACCTATCTATTCCTCAGTTCACTAAACCCGGCAAGCCTCTTTCTCCAGAATGGTTCAACCACTCATGTTGTCTCGCTGTTCTAAAAAGAAATCAGCGTTCCGCCGCCGTTCCCAGCTCTCGCCGATGGTTCTTGTTAGCACGTAACAAATGTACAACCATCATACAGAAGGGTAAAGAGCACTTTGTTGAGCGCAAAGCAGCAAAATTGGCGACCGCTCCTTCCGTAAGCCGGACGTTCTGGTAACTCGCTTAGGCAGTCTCCCGTAACTTCTGTTCCACTGACTTCCCACCCATTGTTAAACCATCCGGTGATTTAGCACCCGACTCGTTGGAAAAAGCGGAAGTGTTAGCTTCCCATTTGCCTTCAGTTCCACCCTGTTGGAATCACCTATCCAACCCTCCAGATACCCTACAGCAAACTAACTTTTCAAAGCACACATTTCCATCGGAAAGATACCTCAGATTCTCTTATCGCTGGACCCACACAGACCTCCTGGATCCGACTGGATTCCACCCAATGTCCTCAAAATATATGCCCCAGAGCTGAATCCCATCCGACGTTGCTTATTCTATCTCTCGATTCTGGGATATTCCAAGCCCCATGGAAAATATAAGAGATATTTCCAATCCCCAAACGCAGCGACCACTCTGACCCAAACAACTAACGCTCCATCTCTCTCACACCTGTCATTTCGAAAGCTATCGAATCAGTTATTTGTAATGGTTGTAGTAATCGTAGCAATACGCACGGAATTCGGAACACAACCACGCAATATGAATCACAGGACCCGAATCAATAATCAGCTATCACGGACTGAATCTCAGAAGCACTGGACCACGATGGCACTGGTTCGCGATGTCCCACGAGACGCGAGGAGAAAGCCACAGGAATGGTAGTAAGCAGCAGTTCGTTTATTGAAAGAAATGGAGGTGGTTAAATAATATGTACAAAGGGAGATTATTGGCTATCTGGGCTTCCACCAATCGGATTGCCATAATTCTTGCTTCTGTCTGCACTGTCTTGGATTGGCTGGCATCATCCACCAATGACGTGTATTCAAAAGCCATGCACGTGTCATTGACGTCAGCATTCAAACTTGATTGATCGCAAATGTCCTGAAACTGTAACGCGCCGCTCCAGGGTACGCGCAATCGTATAGGCCTGGATCACCACATTATGGCTGATCATTTCGCCACCACCTGGAGCAGAACAATAGGCTTAGCGACTGCCAGTATGGTTTCCGATCACATCGATCTACCGGTGATCTTCTGGCGCTCATGGTCGGCGGCACTCGACAACAACGGGGAAAACCATGCAGTGCCGTTGGATATATCGAAAGCTTTCGATGGTGTCTGGCACGCCGGTTTGCTGGCTAAACTACCCAAGTTTGGCTTTCCTTCGGAACTTGTGTCCTGGACAGCAAGCAACCTCAAGGACCGCAGCACCTCCGTCGGAGTAGATGGGACCATGTCTCGTTTTGTGCCTGTGAATGCTGGTGTTCCCCAAGGTTCTGTACTCTCCCGTTCTCATTTTCTGATGTTTATTGATAACCTTCTTTCTTCAACTTCAAATCCTATTCATGCCTTTGCCGATGATGCTACTCTACACTCTTCTCTGCCATATTCCTCTTCGCGCATCGCTACTCCAGCATTAGTGACGATCCCTCCTCCCTTAGTTTCTCCCTAAATTCTGATCTGGGCCTTATCTCTACTTGGGGCTGCAGCAACCGTGTTCTGTTCAATGCCAGTAAAACTTCCCTTATGTCATTTCTCTTAAACACACTTCTTTCTCCCCGTTCTTGAATTTCAACTGGAACACTCTCCGTTTCACAGAATCATGCAACCTATTGGTTCTTTCCTTATCTTCTTCTCTTTCATGGTCACCTTATATTTATCTGCTTGTTCCCCACGCTGCGCGCAAAAACTAGTTTCCTTTTTCGCGCAGATGTTTTTTCACACCCCTATTCCTCTCCTCTCGCTTTACAAAGCTCAGATTCGCCCTACTTGAATACTGCAATCATGTATGGGGTGGAGCTTCGTCTACCTCACTATCTCTTCATGATCGGGTTAAACGTAAGACCATCCGTCGCATCAACGATACATCCCTAACATCTAACTTGCAGTCACTAGCTCACCGTCGAGCAGTCGCTTCTTCATCTTTGTTCTATCGATACTTCTTTGGATTTTGCCCTGATGAACTTTCCGCATCCGTCGCTCTCCCTCTTGTTCTTCCTCGTAGATCCCGTGCACAAGCGACTAGCCACCCATTTCAAGTGACTATCTCCAGGTGTCGCATTTCTAACTTTTAATCTTTTTTTCCTCCAAGAACAATGCAACTGTGGAACACCCGCCCCGTTTCGGTCTTCCCTCCAACGTACAACATCCTTGTTTTTAAACGCAGAATCAACAAGCTGGTTCTAGCATGAATGTCTCCCTATCTTCCCAATTACAGTATATCTTCGGATCATTGGATTTACTTCTTTTTACTGTATTCACTTTCTTATAATAAAAAATTCAGGCGTTTTCATATATGGCGTGATCATACATAGTACAGGTATGTGATTGGCCCATTGAAACTCTCTTGTCCTAGCTCAGAACCTTCATTTTAATTTGCCCAACTCTCGAACGTTTGTCTATTTGACCTTTGTCTTCTCGCCCCCACCACCACGATTATCACTGCAGCCTCGTCATATTCGTTTGCTCGCCTCTATCATCTTTACAAACTCAGCTTTAATCGGCCAATCAGATTCCAGTACTATGTTCACTTTATATATGTAAACGCCTGATGCGATTTATCGAATAGAATCTTCGCGAATATCGATTTTTACATTGTCTATGCGAATATTTTACGATTTAAATTAATATGGTTTGTATTATACAGTATACAGCGTTCAATCGTGCAATGGGGAAATGTCACTTAGCACGGATTAGCAAAGAAGAAATGAATCTTCGCCAGAAGGAAGACGCTTAAAATCCATGCAAAAGGAAATTTAGTTTTACATGAATATTCATGCATTAGAACGCTCAATTTTCCCACGGTAAGTGTTTCTACTTTGAATGATTCTTCCACTCATCAGAAACTCGTAATGTAAAGAAACCATTTGCAGATGAGGTAAAATTCACATGATGATTAGTTGGAAACATGTCAGCTTATCCAGTTATGTAAAACAAAAACTTTCGGGGTTGTTGATGCTCTCCTGTGTATCATATGTGGGATTCAGATGGAAAGAACTACAGGGCGGTAACGCGTGGAACGCACAGATTGAGCGTTCCATTTAAAGTTGTTCAGACCTCGGTCAGTAATAAGCCCTACGGATTATTCCAGGTAGAAATGAAAGATTATGCGTCCTACCCAGTCACGGACATTGTCCTGTCGGTTTCGAAAGTGAAGTGATTGTGACGACATGGTTTTAGCTATAAACGCCGACTATCATACGAGACTGCATATTGACTACATTAATCATCCAGTTATTGAGGTTTTCGGTCATGGTTAACGGCTGTTCCAAGGAACTAAGTCAGCAGTTCACGCGAACAAACCTACACCAGTGTGTGTGTACTTGCGTGGGTGGGTGGTTTTGCTCTCGTTCAGGTCTCATTTTTTTGGTATCATTGCCTTGGCACACGCTTTTACGGAATTTCATCACGACCAACAAAGGGGCTTTGATAACTGTCTTTCAAATAGTTTTCCCTCGTCAGCCGTACGAACTGTTTGTACTGTTGTCGGGATTCGAACCCCGAACCGTCGGGCTGGGAGCCAAAAGCATTACACCTAAATCATACGGTACAAAATGTCACTGTTCCATGTGAACAGTACTTAGACCAGTGTAGATCATTCCTTAAATGAAAAAAGATTGATAAATCTCCTAATTACCAAAGACGTATGTCACAGAAGAAGAAAAACATCCTTCTCTATGAAATAGTCACATGTTCATTGCTTATGTTTTGAAAAATCATTACTTCGGGTCAAATCCCAATAAGTTATATACGTATATCCGTGTATTAAAAATAACACTACTCGAGCTCCTGTTCACGTTGAACCGCGAACAATAGAATATATGTGAATGCACGCACATGTCGTTTAGACACCCATCAACCAGTTAATTGATCGATCAGTCGATTGATCGGTCAATCAATCAATCTGTTCGTGAACCTAATTAGTATTGATCTATGTGATATTTCTCTTCGCTTCCAATTGAAAGCGAAAAACGGTCGATAACAGAAATGGATGGTAGTTCAAATTGCGTTCATTAATTGCGTTTGAGCTGAATTCGATCGCGTTGATTCACTTTCATCGAAGTTTTATGTTAAAACATATATAGACTTATTTCGTTTCCCTCATTTAGCGTCCACTGGAGCGTATCTGTCCCTAAATGTGTGTGTATGCGTGTATTTGAATAGCAGCTGTTTTTACACACGCGCATACCAGCTGATACTCCCACAGTTGGACAAACGGAAAAATCTGAAACAGACTGTTTAGACATGGTATGTGTGGAACTGATCATGTGATTTACCCACCACCACCACCACCACCCTGGAAGCGCATCATCCACGAAGCCCAGATAGCCTATAGACAAACCTACCGTAGACATGATTCCTACCAGTTCCGATCAGGTCTAATCTCGAACGCGCAGCCGCATGAGGAGCAGAGCAATAAGAGTTATATGTTGATAATGAATGATACCTCATAAGGCTCTTGAACAGAAAGAGATCCAGTGGATTAGCTTTCATTCAGCGGATAGAATTCCTTAACAATCAACCGATGTCCTTCTATCTGAGACCCCACCAGTTATCCTAGACCATGAAGGGATGTGAACTGAGAAGGGAGAGAACAAAGGAAATTGATTGATCACGAAGTAATTCTGAGGACATTCAAAGTAGGAGTTCCCTAAGCACTAATAGTCGACCAAGCCTCCAAGGTTTTTCGTACTTCCTCTGCACCGAGGGCACCACCTCGCTTGTCAGGTCATTTCTGTCATCATTCACTCCATCATGTCTTGCGTTCTTAGCTCTGCATTTTATCCCCACTTTGATGAATGCGAACCTTTTACTCGGGGATTTCTCGCTAAAAATAACATTTGTTTATGAGCGGTTCACAGTACATCGCGCACCGTGTCAGAAATGCATTCTCAAGCTGTTAGCAGTCAATGATGTCATTTTGACCCTCAAGTAGATCAGCCAGGGTTGATTATTCCTGTCCGTTTTGGCATTAGCCACCGTCTGCTAACATTCACCCCTACATGTTGTACTGTTCCGTATCTGTACCGAATGCTATATAAATCATTATCATGCTGTACGGTAGCGATGGGAAAATTCCGAAACGCGCCTGCAACGTTTGACTCCAGATTTGTCAAAGTCGCGGTCTTCATGGTAGTTCATCTCTGTTGCCGTGCTGACACGCACCACCGAATGACCTCGCTCAAAACGTAACAAATCGAACGCATTGTGCAACGCGATGTTACGGTGGCACTCGTATGCGTACCATGTAAAATCGGTAAACACGGTTATCTGAACACATTCGGTCACGTGATCCACTAGCTAGTGTCGAAATTACAATCGCTAGCATTTATGTGGTCTGTGTGTGTGTGTTATCTTATGCAACAACAACGACAACAAACATGTTCACTCGTTCCAATGTCTGTTTACGCGCAAACACACACACAAACAGGCAAACAAGTAAACGACTCACGTGACTTTGACAATAATAAAAAAGAAGCACTTGGGTAAGTGCATCGCTTAAGATACACAAATATTTTTCTCCATAATGAACAGTTAGTATGTTGACACGTTTGGAATGAACGAGTTAAGAATTTATTGCTGACGTGATCATGTACTCAAATATGTAAATTTTCGAGCATATCTATTCGATCTGTTTTAATGGGTTTGTGATCGCATAAGAAAACATTTTTCTCCATTGGAGTGTATTTGGAACAAATCGACATGCTTGCACGGATGACTCAGTGCGATTTCCTGTTTAAGTGTGCGTGTCTGTTAGTTTGGGCATGTGAAAGCAAATGAATTTCGAGATTGGAGTCATAACAGAAGTGGGCGCACAGGATAACTGTTGATATTTTCTTTCTTTTTCTCGACATTAAAAGATCTATTGTATAAACAACGGAAAATAAAAACAGAATGAGAAATTAGATTCGCGACAGGAACATTTAAATAGGTCACTGCCAACCGATCAATTGAAGGATTATCTCATCTGTCAGGATCTCCACCCTTACTGAAACAAATGATTTTGATTTTGAAAGGTTGATCCGAAGGTGTTCTTCAACTTGGTCAACTCAGGAGAANCGGAGTTTACGATATTAATGCCATTTTGTACTAATATTATGCATAGTAAGCTTCAATCCTTTTTTCATTCAATATATACAATCAATGTTTTGGGGAAAGGAAAAAGCGACCAATCGAAATGTCAGGAAATGACTTCGGTAGTAGCATTGGTGGGATTCAAACGCACGATCAGCAAACAATGCTGTTGTTGTTTTTGTTGTTGTTGCTATCGGTTCAGCTGTGGTACAAACAGCAGAACCGATTCGCCTAGATAAAGTCAGAAGTGTTGGCACGAGCGGTTAGTTAGGAATGCATTCAAAGCATGTTTGAACAGGGTTGTGTCGTGTCTAAATCCAACACAGAAGTTGCGCTGAATTTACANTTACAATTGGACTCGTTCATGTGCAACTGATCAATACTTCAATGTGATGCTAAGCTTAGAAGAGCGATGATAAGACCCATTTTGTGCACCGTGCCAGTACAGGTTGCTACTGGGTGTTAAAAAGAACCTCACAGTGGATTACAGACAGAGTTTTGGTCACTGGCAATCGTCAACAGGTGTCCTTTTCTCCCTCCGCCCGGATCGAGAGAGAGCGAACACAAATTCACCCCTGCAAGAACTTCACAGATGCTACGCCGTTGTTAACAGATATATATACACCAATGTTATAGGGAAATATTACTCGAACACAGTTAGGGGAGGGCGCGGGTGAGTAAAAGATTACAACACCGTAATGAGACAAGTAGTTCAACACCAATCGAAATCGGTCGATACAAGCCCCATGACTAGACCTCCGAAAATCCTTGAGCGAAATGTCGCGCGGGCAGGTCTTCGCGTGAATCGATTACAACTCCGACCAACCAAATAATTAAAGAATCATGCACAACATTTGATCTCACCTGTTCAGCGTTAGTGGCTGACTAAAGAGAAATTCCTGAACGGCTAAAGCTGATCACTGTCGAATAAAGGTAACCAATGTTTAACGACAGAGGGGGGGAGGTTGTATGGTTCAGCATCCCCATGAGACTAATTGCTTGGGAGATTGTATTCAACAAAGTAAACCTGGAACCACAATGGTAATCCAGACACGGAATCGATCGAGCAATCGTCTACGGTAATCTCCCGACACAGACAAGCAGGAAATAGGCGACAGAAATAGCGGTTCGTTTGTCGAAGCAAATCAACGGAATTTCAATGATTTGTACAAAGAAATGTGATTAGAGAAACAGATATTAACCATTCACCGTTCGTTCCTGTTCTCTTCGTCACTGGACTCCTGCTTGAGCCACATCGTTTTTGATTGTTCCAGATTGTTGGTGTCGGATTCGTTATCATCCAGTTGTTACACGTACATAGCTCCTTGGTTGGCGCTAATTTGATATGCTTCACAGTCAAATGAATTCGCGTTGCTGAATCACGCAACGTGATCGAGTTTTTCAACTATGGTAGATTTTTCGTTAAGCCGTGACCAGTTCGCCGATGGTGGATTGAAGAGTAACGATGACACATACATGTCCCGTGGTGTAACACGATGATCTTTTAGTGACTCGATGGTTGCTGATATTCGTCAGAACCTGTCACTAATGTTTACTCACGTCCGTTTTGAATATTCGTCCCAAATGGAAACAGAACCAGAGATTGCGTTTATTGAAAACAATATATTCTGAGATCTTCAGAAAGGTTGGAAGTAGATTTGGCTAGGCCTAGGCTGATATTTAAGCAACGGCAGCGGAAACCTGAAAGTAGATCTGATCAAT
>UZAN01051580.1:0-12908 GCA_900618425.1 Echinostoma caproni | reverse complement strand
CGTCTCCCACGTTCGAATGCTTCTTACGCCCAGCCCTCTATTTGTTGAGTAATCAGTGCAACCCTTATAGCATCATTGGTGAGGATTTTTCTGTTTGCATCATTGTTCTATTTAATACGATTCATCGAGTAATCGCATTTTTACGGGATATAATTGCTCATCTTCGTCTGAGTTCGCTTTGTGTCTTGGACGTATGTCTGTCGCGATCATCGGGATTGGTTTTACCTAGCTGAAATTCGGTATCCGTTAAATGATCTCTGCATGCATTTAGTTTCTTTAATAACGACAAGTGAATGTGATTGAAAGTTATTTTTATCATTCCATTCACTTCTGTGATTTAGAAGCTATTCGACCATTACAGAAAAACGGCTTCTAAAGCGGACAGCCCAAGTTGAAGATTGTGATTACCATTTTATTCAAAATCTTCATTCATTTTGAAAGGTCAGATCGACTGGGAACAACAAATAGGCAATAGGAAAGATGTTTCCAGAAGGGATCCATTTGGAGGGTGAAAGGCTGCGTTAGATTGCTGTCATGTGAGTGCTTAAACCGATTGGCTCTTCAAAAATAGTTGGCAATTACCGCACGTAATACTGATTTTGCCCTGGCTGGTAAGCGAGAATGATCAGTTGATTTAAAAGATAAAATGTGGTTTGTTGGTGCGGGAATATAGTCTCTGACAAGCAGATGAGGCTTCTCATTAGGTATGAAAAGTTGGGATACTTGATGGTGCTCACAAGGCAGCCATATATAAACCAGTAATGATGCTACTTCGATAATGAGAAAAACTGATATTACAATTAATGGTGGGACAAACGTTATCCTGCTCACTTATTTGTTTTTCATTCAAATCGATATGTCTATACTTTCCATCGTATTTGTTGACAATGACACAGTAGTACAAAATGATAGGCATATTGCAGCATAGGCCTATTCATGCGTTGCAGATATTAATCATCATTTCGGGTTTCCTACTACCCGCATTTAGGGCACAGTCGCAGTCTAGCCACTTTAGATCAAACAAATTAGTGCGCTACCCACATTCTCCAATCATTCAAATACATAGCACCAAAAGAGCTTCCAAACTTCTCCAGCGAAATGAAAGTAGAACCACAAATTGCGAATACAAAGCTCACTGACTTATATCTCCAGTCACATTCTTCTATGCCGTCATTTATATCTTAAGATAATAGACTGTTGCCTCCATGGCCGAGCTGCACACCGATTTTGCATGATGGAAGAGTTCCAACATGTGGAGATACTAAACGCTGTTTTTCATTTGATTGCCATGCATTCGGTGTAAATAAAACAAATGGATTATCGAGTGAAACAAACATAATAGTAAATGATGACTGAGTACAGTGCATAAATGACAATAATAGTCTTCCCATTACCACGAATGAGTGAGCGCATCGTTGCTGATTATGTCTCCGTCAGCCAAATAATCTATCTGCCCCAGGCTTCCAGTCGTTTTCTTTCAGAAAACTGCCCACAGGATGATTCGTCTCGCGCGCAATATTTTTTTGGTTTGATCACGAGAAGAAACACAAAGAGTGATGGGATATCACCTCCCATCTTGACAAAAGTACTTGACCTCCCTGGAGTTTTAAATATTTCTGCTCTCGCATATACGATGATCACCGTTTTTGAGAATTTAGATGGTCACCGAATTAATAATATAAATCCAAAATTTCACAAACTTATCCTTCCATGTTGACGAGTGTATGAGGGCTGAGCAAAAGGTTTTCGGATGCGCAGTACACGTACGACGTGCAGATGACTGGGCTAGGGAAACGTGAACGGTAATCTATTGTGAATATTTTTCAGTGATTGCAACTCACAGAACCAAGTACCAACACAGATGAGCACTAGAGGGCGATGATTTTCTACGAATACAAATGTGGTTTAAATTAGCAGCAGCAGCACCATCCTACATGACAGAGACCGAATTCGAATTGCGACGCAAATGCACGGTATTGTTAGGGGCTCAGTAACCCGAAGCAAGAAATCACAACCCAAGACAGCTTGTTGGTTGGATCCAGATTAACGATTTAGTGAATGATCGTGAGACTCAATGAATCAATCGATTAAACGATGGCCTAAAACTAGGTTAATCTGGCTCGCAGACGAAACGGCCTGGAATGGTATTGATCAGTGTCTGTCATGATCAACTGTATTACGTGATTGGACAATCAAAAGGAACTGGTGGACGAATGCGTACGTAGCAGTACCCCATCAGCTCAGTGAGGAACAGAAAGCAGTTCGGGTGAATTGGTGCTGTACAATGCCTGCCAGGTTTGATGGTGGACGTCCTAATGCAGTTTGGGAGATAAACAGTGCTGATGAGAACTGGATGTACAGTTTCTACCCAAAGACCAAGCAACAATCGGCTCGGTTGTCGCCGGTTGGTCAGGTGCCTCTGTAATGATTATAGTAGTAGTATTACTCACGGAATTCGGAACACGAACCACACAATAGGAAGCACAGAACACGAATCAAAGATCAGCTATCACGGACTGGACCGCAATGGCACGACCTCGCAGTATCCCACGTGGACGAGATGCGAGGAAAAGGCCCCAAGACTGGCAACTCGTAATTCGTTTATTGGATGAAATGAAAGCGATTAAATATATGTACAAAAGAAGATCATTGGTTATCTAGGCTTCCACCAAACATATTGCACCATTGCCTGCATGATTCTGCCTCTGTCTGCACCGTATCGGATTGGCTGGCACGATCCACCTATGGCGTGTAGTCAGAAGCCGTACGCGTGTCATTGACGTCACCTTTCAAATTTCATTGATTGCATGTGTCCGAAAACTGTGACGCGCCGCTCCAGGGTAGGCGTCATCTCGTGAGCCTGAATCACCAGAGCCTCCCCAGAATATCCGACTCCAGCGCAGTGTGGCAAAGCAGATGGTGGCTGTGTTCATGGACAAATACGGTAATGTGGTTACATTTCATACCGTTCATACAGCAATACACAATAACAGAAGTCTGGTACGCCACCTACTATCTATCGAAATCACTGGAAGCTGTCGCCAAGCATCGTCCAAGGACTCGTGAACGAGGGCACTTGTTGCACAACGTCAACGCGTCTGCACATAGGTCCCGTGCCGTCAGAGATTTTCTGGCTAGAGAATGCATACAGAAGGTTGGTCACCCGCTCTGGAGTACAGACCTGGTTCCGTGTGACGTTTTTGTGTCCCCAGATGTCAGACGCATGATGAATGGAATCCGATACGAGTCACCAACAGCTGCTGAGGAGGCCTTCACAGAACTCGTCGAAGGGTGACCTGCTTCGGCATGGTGGAACTGTTTTACCAAATAGTTTGAGCGCATTTAACTGTGTATGGACGCTGGTGGAAAATAATTAGAGAAAGTGTAATTCGTATTTTCGCCTAACAAAAAACGTTTTTTGCATTCGTAAACTTCTTGCCCAGCCCTCCTATATTGAAAAACATTTTTCACCGTAATAAAGGTAATGCACTCTTTCTCCTCGTTGACTACGCACACCTAACTCCGTTCACAAACACATGCACCAAACCTCCCTCTTTATTGATCACTGATTTATGCAAGGGAGATAAAACCGCTGCTCTGGTGAAACGCTTCGATGCAATCGATACAACGAACACTCAAAACGTACCCCTGGATGAAATACAGGAAGATGAGAATGTGTTTAGCTTTAACAGCTTTACAAGGGGTGAAACATTCGTTGTCTGCTGAAACTCATGAAACTTTGAAAAACAAATGGAAATTTGACTACTTCAGATACAAAATGAAATCTACTTTGGATGAGCCATACGCGTGGAGCTACCATTATAATGATTTGATTCAAGAAGATCGATACTTCAGTTAGCGAAATAACGACGGAAACTTCACGCCGGTATGCAACGCCTTCTCGAGCTACGGCTCAATCAAACTCGCGAAACTAAGTAACGTTAAAAATTCTGAGACGCATATTCGTACGTTGTAGCGATAGCCTATTCCAATAGTGGCAGGGACGTCAGTTCCCAAAGTGGTAATGCCGCGGTTCACGACGCGTATCGAATGAAACATTATGTACTGTTTCGAGGCATCGCAACCATAGTGTGACTTGTATACAGCTCGGGCTTGAACCCAAGGGAAACATCCGGCATATTCTCATCGGAAAAGTGCAACCTTTTACACCGCAAAACAAATTACAGGTGTTCATGATTAAAAAACAGAATAATGCCCACAATAACATTATTTGATGTTTCCTGTAGAGTGTTTTGAGTTGTTTGGAAGTTTTATGGTACCTTACGGTGGAATGACTAATGCGCATGGCATCAGACTGGTTTCAAGAGGTAGATAAAGTCCACAGGAATACAATATTTTTTATGGTAGAGAAAGTTGTTCTTTTTAATATTTTCTTTAAAATAAAAGATGAGTTGAGGAAGTTTCTGATTTCATTAAATGACCGTCAAGGTTCTCAAAAATGCTGATCATTGTGATATGAAAACAGTGGTAACCTAAAAGTCTAGGGGGGTCGGTAGTGGAGTATATTGGGTGATTTCATTCTCAGACCATTGCAATCGCATTATATGGGATGCACTATGAAGAGATCGTTCAGCGCATGTTCATTCCTTTTTACAAGGTGCGAGAGGTCTATGATTGAGAACACGATTGTATGGCGCACGGATGAGGCTTCTGTAACCATATGACTTCATCATTGCACTCCGGATTCGGGTGACTAGCTAAATGAGTTGGAGAGAGTTTGACCCATTATCCATAGTGTGCACACCTAAGGCCCTGAGAAACTATTGATAAATTTCTCATCAGCGCGCCAATGCTAATTTGACCGCTGTTCTGACTTGCAAGTTGTTGCATAACGCCAAATAACGCTAGTAAAAAAAAGTTTAGAACGGAATTTTCTTTTAGATATATCGCACTAGGTAGTTACCTAGATATAGATATCTGATTGGCTGAACAAATCCCAGTTTACAACGGTGACAAAGGTCAGCCAGCCAAACAAGCGAGTGTGAGAATGCTAGCGGTAATCAATACTATCGGTAATCGCCTGATAAGATATATCGAAAGAGAGTTCTCCGCGAACCTCTTTTGTTACATTGTCTATGAACACAATTTACGAAATAGCAAATGGCTATCAATCATGCTTCTAGTAGAACTCCAATGAGAAACAATAGTTGTTCAGGTCCCCTCTCCCCTTCCCCCGAGACTCAGCCAATTTGGTTAATGCTCTTTGATTGGTTTCAACAGTTCGGTTGTCGCTTAACCTAATCAGCACCAAAAGTGCATTGGAGTTGGTAAATTAGCATAGGTCAATTATTGTTGTTCTACATCAGATGGTGGTGGATATCGGGATCATATATCTCAGCTTTCAATGGAAGTTCGACCAACAACTATTCCGTGTGCGGTTCAATTCCATCCGATACACTTCACAGGATTCCGTCAAATAAAACTGCTCATCTCAGCACTTCTGTTTCCACTGTGTCTTCAGAGGGGATGCGTCATTCTCTCTCTGCATGAGGAAGCGTAATAATTTGTATTCTAAAAGTCAAAGTTCGGATACCGCTCATCTCATATTGTTTCTCAGTACATTATCGTCAATAGTACAACGATAACCAACGACTTCGGGGGGCGGGGGTGCATCATTGCCATGGCTCAATCTAAAAGTAGTCAATGGAATATCTCAGCCTCCTCCAGCTAATAACCACCACCCGCACAAGCTTACACGAAAGGAAGTGCCACAAACTGCGAAATGCCCCAAACTTCAGAGGGTGACCAAGATGAACTAGGAGAGTCATCATAAGTGTAAGGAAAGCAATACAAGCAGGTTGCCTGTGTTTAATTCTTCTTCTCTGTCAGGGAAACGTTCATCTCTGGGGTATAGAGCAACAAGTATTCTGAAAAAAGAGGAAAACTTTGATCAGTCAGAAAACTTTTAGTACCATGCGGTAATGTCGGTTTAAGTTCGGCTAAATTTGGTTAAATCATAGCCAAGTGGATTTCTTTCTTAATCTTAGGCAGTGGGGCGCATTGCAGAATGTTGACTGTTGCCGGCATTCGAATCGGCATTTTGAGACCACTGGTTTGAACGCAGGTCCTCCAGGATGAACGTTGGGTGATAATTTTAGCAGCGGGCGACACGGATGGCTTGAGTTTTGCATTGTTTGTTTTACCGTAACCATGTCTCCTCTGATGCGCCGGCGGTGATGAGAACATAACCCCAGCGACTTCAGTCAGTCAACAGGTAGCGCACCCTTGTCCGCACATCACTTCACTACATTCTGATCCTGACAATCCCTGCAACCGATCAAGTGTCAAGTAAACATGGTTCCAATTAAGGGTGAAGAGATAAGGTGTATTACAAAGAAAATTGTCACTCATTAACGCCACTGCAGTTGTATTTACCCACACTACTATTCATTAGAATTCAACTGTGGAGCATGCACCGGGTTCACATATGTTGCACAATAAAAAATGACCTACCAATCATAATGTCTTTCATAAGATGCAAACACAATTTCAGCACTGACATTTTTGACTAGCTAGCTTATAATAAAACAACGAAGCTTAGTTTGGGGGGTAGGGCTTAGAAAGCCGAACAAATGTAACTTTCCTTTTCAGTCTGTCGATGCAGTCTCTCAATTAACATGGAAAATCCAAAAAATAATGATGTCAGGAATTATTTCTTCTGTTTTAGGGGGAAACGATATCATCAAACCTTTGGAGATCTCTATTGACTTAACTCTCAAGTGATAAACTGAAAATAGGGAACAGAAAAGAACGCTTTGTGACAACTGTCAATCAACCGTATATTTCAGGTCCTTATCCAAATTAGGAATCCCGCAAGGTGTAATTTTAAAGGATATAATCTGAATTAGAGATTTCTCTCACCTAGTTGTGGCGTGTGGCTACCCAATATTTATTGATTTGAACTGACCATTCTTCAGACTTCACCTTCACGCACAATCCTCAGTTCATTGATTCAACCATACACTCGGAAGCACTAAACTCAAGTTTCGTTCTTATTGGAGCTTATCAGTCGTACATAGCCACCGTCCCATCCGGGATTGGAAGGCGTGTGCGTTACCACTGTGCCAACCAGCTCATACCATGGCTGAACCAAATTGCCAGTTCATGTTTCTTCAGGTGACGTTTTCAGTGATAGTCAGTTCCTTTGGCCCGACAGCAAGTCTGAAGGATAGTCAGTTCAAATCAATAAATATCAATTATCCCACACCACACTACTCGCAACTAACTGTGAGTTAAATGCGAATTACCCAATATTTGGCTGCTTCCATGCTCAAATGAATATTAATTTTGCTTTGGTTTGGCATATTGTACAAAATCGCGTTTTATACGATTTGATGTTTCTATTATACCTTACTCATTTTAGAACAAAGAAATACAACACAAATGTAGAGGTTGAACTGAAGACTGATGGGGAAATAGAAAAATAAATCACAAGACGGTAGGGGGATTCAAATGCGAGTTGGCGCTGGAAAACGATAGCCAGCTAATCATTTTGGGGATCATTGTCATTAATAGTTCTTCTTCTTGTTGCGTAATCGGATGAGCGACGGGAGGTCATAGCAACCTGAGAGTTCTACCGGGCTGCTTTAAGTGCACAAAGGTGATTGGCGAAGCCGGATCACGATCGCCTCCGCGAAAGATAGTAGGCGAACGCTAGCTCCCTTTGATCGCTAATCATTTGCATCACATCGGTAACTACTTTATAATCAATAAATATCTTAATACTAAAATAAATCACTCAATACTGTCATCTCTTTTAGGCTCCTTTGACTAGTCGAACGTTCCCTTTCTCACATGCTTCTTATGTGGAAGTCACAATTCAACAAATTTGTAATTTTCCACCAAATAAATAATTGAAAAAGGGGGTAGAATGAGGACACCAAGGTACACGCGTGCATATCGGATAGTAGGCAGGGATGATCTTTTCTGTCTACTGATGAAGGCTGGAGACTCGCCATTCCTGGTGCTTTACTCCGTTCAATGCATTGTCTGTAAACTTTTAATTCATGTCGAAATGTAATATCAATAGCTTCAACCAACCACTAATCCATTAATCCCAACTCAGAACCCCAACAAACTTATTTTGCCAAACATGAACTGAAGACCAAATTGATACAATATTCGTGGTCAGGACCAACCAAGCTCTCAGTAAGGTTATGCAGTTCTATGATATCCATTGCAAACAATATTTTTTAACCTGCATTATTTATGCAACATGATCTGTTGTGGTAGATGCAGAGAAGTATTGTAATAGTGGTAAAGTAATTCAATTCACTGCGACCGACGTACTTCATCCAAAGCGCTAATAAGTGGACAAATGGTCAGCAGGTGAACAGATAGTGTTATTGACTTTGACATGTTATGATATTATGATTGTATCTCTTGTCATGTGGTTTGGTGCATGGCGTATGCTCACGTTTCATTAGAACATAAATGGATCTGACGGTCAGGCGGTCTTTGTTCTTTCTCTCGCTCTGGTTGATCTGGGAACGTAACAATCGGCGACGGGAACAAACCCACGCGATCAAGTCTGTCAAACATCATGTCGGACCCAATGGAAATGTTTATGCAAATGCATCGTACACAAAACAAACTCATTAAATCGTTGGGAAAAAAGATGGAACAGTATTCGCCGCTTCCGTCAGGAAATACAGGTACAACCAGCGACAATCTCGGCAATACCGTTACAGAAATCAGATATGACGCAGATGAGGAAATGATATTCAATTCATGGTACACAAAATGTGGAGATGATATTTGTCTTAGATTACGTGTATTGCCGTATATGGGAAAACTTGGCCCCATCTGAATACCCCAGATACGTTAACTATATCTTACCTCAGAAATCAAAGGACATACAATTCTCCGGAAATAGTGAAATGCCTTTTCAGAATATTCAGTGCTTGTGCTTTGATATTTCATACATGATATCAGTGCCGCCAAGTTGAGAAGACACAATCAGAAGATTTCGTGACATATGCAGGGAAACTCAACCTGAAGGTCGAGAGGTCCAAACTAAAGGAGCTCTCCATAGACCAATTTGAACGCTTGCTATTCGTCAGTGGATAACAATCACCTGCGGATTCGGAAATAATTAATGGTATACTATCTCAAATTGGAAGTTCTTCTGGCCTTACTCTGCACAATCTAACAGAAGAATGTCAATGTAAAAAAGCAGACTCAAAATTGGTACAGTACACAAAGAGTAGGTACGGAACACAGTAAGGTGTGTCGCTTATTAGTTTCCCCAAGTAAAAGCTAGTGATGCATCATGCAACCCCAGTCTGGACTGCCCAAAATGTGCCGGAATTGTGGTGATTGACATTTTGTGCAAAAACTGTGTGTGGTAACAAAGGACATAAACAAACATGTCATCGTTACAAACAGTTATCATTCCAACCAAATGCACCACAACGTAAACTTCCAGCGAATCATTCCGAGCGCTACAAAAACTGGTATTGCTCTCTCCGACGTTAGTGAATTATTGTATAGGCGAAAAATGTTTTATTCATGTTAATAGTGCTCTATTGATTTTTCAGTTTGACTGCACACCAAACATTTATTTTGATACGTCACCCATGGGAAAGTGTAGGTTGACCGGCACTCCAACAACCAAACCATTTAGCTTATACTGCTTCCGGCAAACAAATGGTTATCAGTGAAATAGTAAGTTGTGCATGCGAAATTTGTGGCACTAAATTTTCATAGCCGGCTTATGTGACTAACGACTGCTCGCACAATTTAGTTAGTATTCAATGGATTGAAAAATTGGGTCTTCGGGCGGTCCGGTTAAAGAATTTTGTCANATTTTGTCATTCACGCATCCGAAGAATCCAAAGGACCGAAACGTGGTTCCCCAAAACCAGAAGTAAATGTATTTCATTTAATTGACAACTTATCAGAGGAACACAGCACAGCTTTTTCCAACAACCGCGATACCAAACCAAAACGTTCCAAATGTCCTGTCGTCCATTGGAAAACTGTTCAGAAGGAAAATAAAGATGTAACACGAAATGAAGCTCCCAGGACCACTCGCAAACGATAGCCGTAAGGCCTCGAATAAAGTATTATCCAGATGAGTGAGATGATGATTACTCATACACGTGGTAAGACGGCACTCCAACATGTGCGGTACGACCACAATAACCAACAACAAATGTTGGATTCGGTTATGCAACGAAATGATCAGCTACCAATATCTAGATATTTTTATCGTAACGGATGTTTTACACAGCGACTCCAGAGAGACCCACAAATGAAATCATACAGAGCTCGAGGATCTTCGGGGAGATGTTAGAAATGTCAGCAGGTGAACGAACGGTATCAACGACCTTGACCGTTTATGATATAAGGATTTCCTTTGTCGTATGGTTTAGTGCGTGAGGCAAACTTACTATCCATTAGAACACAGATCTGACGGTAAGACAGTCTACGTTCTTCCTTTCGCTCTGGGCGACATGAACCACACAATAGCCACCCAACTTGGGTACGTAAGGAAAAAACTGGTATCAATGACCTGATTCTGCTTTTATACTTGGTAAGGATATCATCTATCCAACATTTTATGTGATTGTAATTATAATAGTAGTAGTATTACTCACGGAATTCGGAACACGAACCACACAATAGGAAGCACAGAACACGAATCAAAGATCAGCTATCACGGACTGGACCGCAATGGCACGACCTCGCAGTATCCCACGTGGACGAGATGCGAGGAAAAGGCCCCAAGACTGGCAACTCGTAATTCGTTTATTGGATGAAATGAAAGCGATTAAATATATGTACAAAAGAAGATCATTGGTTATCTAGGCTTCCACCAAACATATTGCACCATTGCCTGCATGATTCTGCCTCTGTCTGCACCGTATCGGATTGGCTGGCACGATCCACCTATGGCGTGTAGTCAGAAGCCGTACGCGTGTCATTGACGTCACCTTTCAAATTTCATTGATTGCATGTGTCCGAAAACTGTGACGCGCCGCTCCAGGGTAGGCGTCATCTCGTAGGCTTGAATCACCTCAGTGATTCAACCCTATATACAAACATTTGGATCCTGCAAAGTGATATCACTATTTACAGGCAATGATTTACTACACTATTTTTCAAATCTTTCTCCACGATGATACCATTCAACTTTACAGTTATTCAATGTCATCCGCTCAATTGCGCTCATCATGATTTAAGTTTATCTTTTTGAAAATCATATTGTAGGATTAATTGTGCCGCCTTTTGAGCAAACCCGTATTCAGGCCTAATCATTTTGTACATTCACTGTCCATATTGACTGATTAATAATGGTACTGTTTACTTATTGATTGTGTCAGAAGATCCAGCAGTCGAATCAAATCCAAGCCAAAAATAATTCGCACCTTCACATCACGTAAAAACCTGTCGATACAAAGACCTTCAATCAGATAGAATTTTTATCAAGTTCGATGGATCGCGAGAGATGCAATAAATTCTTGAGCAAAGTGGTTATAAGTCAAAATGAATTTATATGCCTTAGCTAACTTATTAACCAGAGAATAAAGTTCTCAAAAATGAGATTTCCTGTGAGTACTGGAGGATTTGGTTAAATTTCAAATGACAATTGGTCGTGTATATAGCAAATGAAGCGTGAACTGAAAAGTTCGGAAGCACTGGACAACTGTTTTGACCTGGTGAGAATCCACCGACCCAACTGAGGATCGAACCCGGGACTTCATGGGCAGAACTCAAGCATGCTACCCACTACGCCACCGGGCAGCGGATCAGACCGTTTTTTTCATTTTCCATTTACACGACCAACCCATCTTTGCAAGTTTGTTACGGGCCACGGACCCTGCTCAACTCAGCACTAGCCTCCAGGGTTATGACCCGGTTGGAGACATTCACAGGAGCACGTTACCATCCGGCACTCCCCCCAATTGTTAGCTTAATTTTGGGTCACTAGAGAAGCGAATACTGTAAAATGTTTTAGATATTTTTTAGACATTTTTAATATATAAAATATTGTTCTCTTTGATGATACATGAGAGTCCATTTTTACATGGCTTGTTTTAAATTGTGACCTTGAAACATGTTGGACGGGTCTAAAATGTAGGCAATGCTACACCAAATTCAAGAAGAGGCATGTGTGGGGTATTTGCAGGAACGCCATTTATTGCTTCCAACAGTTACTTGTGCATGTGGTCGTACAATGAATGTGTAGGAGTTCTCCCGCAGCCCGGATCACTTTGTTCCGTAGGTTACATACATATATGTGTCAACCACACAGACGGTTTCGCCACCCCCATACCTCGTGTTCATATTACTACAGTTGAGTGCTTTTGGAACCACATCAAAAGACGCTTAAAAAACGCTACGGGGTCGGTCTGAAATGTGATATGGGAAAATCTAGATGAAGTACAGTACCGAACGTGGTTCAGTTTTTCTATATAGACGTTTAAAAATGACCTTGATATTCATTTGCAACATCTTGCGCAGTTTTATCTATGTTAAATTTCATTTACTATTTATTAGATTATTTTTTAGTAACTTCTGTCCTTTAATTTCCTGGGGAAATATTTCATTACTTATGAGCAGTATCTTTATTTTTACGAAAATCGCCGAGGGGGGAAGCCGGATGGTAACGTGAGCCTTACCTATTGCGAATGAAATACATGTTTCACAATTAATTTACTTATTGACCTTGAACACCTTATTCTGTGTTCACAAAGACCGGCCTCGCCGCAAACAGGACACTTAACTTATAGCATCCGTTGTTGTGATAAAATATCCTGCGAGAAATGTTCAATGTTCAATGTTCTTCAATTAGAGGCAGAGGGCAATTTCCCGTATGAGCTTCATCATCACAGACTCGAAGATCTCATTCATGATAGATCTGCATACCACATTGTTCGCAG
>UZAN01051576.1:0-17485 GCA_900618425.1 Echinostoma caproni | reverse complement strand
TCTGATCAGCTACTCGGCGACTGAATGGGTAAGATGCTTGCGTTCTGCCTGTGAGGTCCCGGGTTCTATCCCCAGTTGGGTCGATGGATTCGCACTGCTGATGAGATCCAACCAGGTCGAAACAGCTGTTCAGTGCTTCCTAGCTTTTCGGTTCACGTTTCATTTACTAAATACACAATGATTTCTTTTTTCAAATGATTTCTTGGAAATCATTTTCTGCCGTATTTCATTATTGCTGTTTTATTTTCGGAAATTACCGCAAGCGATAAACAATGTTTGATCAAGGTTCGTAAATTTTTCAGCTATTGATGATTGCACTTTAATCAAATTCTAAACTGTTCATAGAGTAAGTCACTAATGTCTAGTTTGTATACAACCGTTCCCTTTTTCTGAGACCGATAGTTCACACCGGCATCTTTGTTTTATCAATTAAATAACAGTCATTTCAAGTGAACCGTTTTCTTTCGTGTCGCATTTATAGAGTGCTATCCATTTCACCACTTAATTTATTAAGATTTACACGCATCGAATGTCACAGTGCTCGAGACGGAACACGTTTTGAGAAATATAAACATGTGATAAAAATGCACAGATATTCTAGCTGGTTTCAATCTCGGGAAATCGACAGAAAAGTTTCAAAAGGCTTGTGTACACACCTGTTCGAACCATCATCCAATGAGCACTTTATTACGGGAAAGATTTAAAGATAACAGTAAAACCCTCACACGGTACTTCACCTATTTCTTAATCATACAGAAATAGTTGTTCTACTTGAGTTAGGTCTTCCGGTCACAAACAATAATAAATTCAACACGTAAACAGAAATCCGGAGTCTGATTTGTCTTTGATAAGACCTATCCCAATGGAATAAGCGAATTAGAGAAAACCACACCCGCTCAGAACATGCCGATGTCATTGGTATCCACAGAGATGGTGACGCGAAAGAGAGACGTAATGCAAGTCGAAACCTTACGGTGATACAACGGGATCGGGCTGTCTTCATGCAAATTCGTCGTCTTCATTTAATTGAATAATTATTATAGAATAACGATTATTGAAGACAAACAATTAGAATCAGTGGTTTATTGTTAAAAGTACATAAATACTCTAAAAGTGGGGTTAAAAGCTGAGGCAGGAGTGGTGATGCTATTGTCGGCACCAGCTGCGATATGATTAAAGGGAACATTGTACAATCCTTCATAGAACAAAATTGATGTCCATACATTGAAGATGTTTGAACTCAAGTTAATTGCACAAATACTCACCGGGAAAAAGTCCAACAGAATGAAATTCAGTAGTGTTCCCAGAGCGTAGTATACACCCGTATTAATTCCTAAAGCGAAAAAAGAGAAAATGCTTTATGTTGATATAATGAGCTAATAAAGAGTGAATTTGTCAGGTTAAATCTGATTGCAGTGTGACAATAAACAGTGAATAAACGGAACTGACTGAAGAGAACCAGTAGTTTGATTTCGGAATGGATCCAAGCAACCACGACCAAGCAACAGCTTTCGAGCTGCATTATTTAGATTAACCTACATCTGGTGATCACTTTCAACTCGGTTATTGATACTCAAATCAGGACGTATGCAGGTCAAGCGACCTGGTCACTCACGCACGATGCTACAAGCGCGCATTTGTTGTCACAAATCGGTCATCTATTCACAAGAAACGGTGAATCAAAAAATCCATCTCACTAATGAATACGGTAGGAACAAGCCCAAACCTAATAGCAAATAAAACGAACTAAAAAAAGGAAAATTTCACCCAATTTGCTAGATAATATCACTGCGCGCCAAAAAGAGCCCAAACCTTAGTGAGTTCGCAACATATGACGCTACATTCCAACCCGTAAATGGTGAAGCTGAATGTAACTCTAGTAGAAATTTAAGTAACAGATGAGTCGGGGTGATTAGGCCGCTGTTTGTGCGACTGGCTTGAGAAAAATGGATGACAATTATAAAGGGCAGGATACTTCATTTCGCCTACTTGAACAAATCACACTTGTTCCTCTGCGTACGTCTCCGTGTGAATATGTGTTACTTTCACACCGTTTAAATCTATACGCACGAAAGGGGGTAGTAGGATAGAATTAACTGAATACAGTCAAGCATCAAATGGACAGACAACCTCAGACACACGGACAGCTAACAGCTAACAGTTTGCCAAACTTGGAACAATCATGATCACATCAATAAGAACGTCAAAAAGCAGTTCCGCGTCGCTAAAAATACAAATGCTCGCGTTTCCACTAATGTCTTGTGTATTGAAATCCGGGTGGTACAGGTAATAACAGTAAATCAGAAGAAGCTGTGCATATCATTTTCCGTGTGAAACAATCTATGTGTTTCGGTGACGGATCAAATGGATGTGTTCTGCACCGATCACGCTTCAAAGTTCCAAGTTTTATTATGGAAATAGCCGAGAAGCTCATGCTTTTCTCGTCCCATAGGTTCGCGTTGTGGTTAAAAGACAATGATACAGAAAATTCCTTGTGTAAAAATGTTACATGATACGGGCATCTTCCAATGCGCACACAGCTTCATGTATGTTGAAATGTATGGTGTGCTAATGCTTCATCAAGTCTCAGTTTGAAAGATTCAACGCTGGGCGCACAGATGACATGGGGTGGAAGAGATTTTCAGACCAAACACACTCTGACTGAGAATGACTGACGCTGGCATTCCAGTCAGCATTTGATACCACTAGTTTGAACGGATGTCCTCTAAGATGAACGTTAGGTGATAATTTTAGCAGCGGGTGACACGGATGGCCTGGATTTTTCATTATTTGGTATCCCGTAATCATATCTCCTCTGATGCGCCGGTAGTGATGGGAATATAATCCCCAACGACTCTAGTCTCTCCTCGTATTAATCGCCATTCAACCCTTTAACCATTTTGGTGGCCATCTGTCGTGGACGCTCAAGCATTTTTCCATGCCTAGATGGCGTGCGTACTCCGTGCCTGGGCAAATGTATGCTGATTGTAGACGGGGGAACAACGCGAACTCAAACCGTCCAGAGACACGCCTAGGCGAACCGACATTCTTTACAGCTACGTTCGACACCCGGGCAATAGAATCAGAAAAAATAATCCGATGTAGACAGATAACTTATGTTCAATGAGATAAAATAGGTGGATCTGTTTTTAACCCTATGCCAGTTCTCCAATACGCTTTGTTACCAACGAAAGCTCGTGTGCTTGTCCAGATTACTGAAGCACACCTAGTTTTGTTATCGAGGCTAGTGAATAATAGAACTAAACCTCTAAAAAGTTGATAACGCTGGAAAAATCTTCACCAGTCTCAACAGATGTGTAGCAGTGTGACTTGCATCCCTCCACACACCCACAAACACACACACGCGGTAGCTCTATTGCTGGGCTAATTTATCATCTTCGGAGAAGACTCATTCTATTTTTAGGTAAAACCTGGTGTTGTGGTATCTCCAAACCTTCTTCTGTTTTGTGTTGCTAAAGGTCTTCAATGTCCGAATCACACATAATGTGAACTACGGTTTGGTACACAAATGTATAGATTGTTAACCACATTGCACAAAAGAATGGTTCTAAACCTCACACACGTCGCATCAGATGTGGAAAGAATTATACTGAGGGCAGAAACCCACCCACCCACCCACATATAGAAAAGGCGCGAAAAATGCGCTGAAGTTGAAGCCAACTAGAAGGTGGGAAAGCAAACCTATAGGTTTTCAATGTGATAGACTGAGAAGACCATGTGCGCACTACAAATGCACCGGTAAAAATCAATCTCTTTCTTTAAAGATCAGCCACCTTTTATCTAATAATTTGTCTCTGTGCGGCTTGAACAATGTTCAGCTTACTCACCTATGACTCAGATCAAAATGAAATGGATTCTTGTGTTTCCATTTGGTCGAATTATGTTTATCTAAATACGGCAACCAGATATATTTTGGTGAAGAGAAATAGTTGTTTCTCTAATGGATACAAGTAAAATTTTCTGCATAATGAAAAGGCTGGAACTGATCAGGCTAACTTTGTCATTTATCAAGAGATCATTCCAAATAACTGTTCTTAAACAAAAATGGTTATACTAGGTTCTTTCGTATATCGCACTTAAGTTCATGATTTTCCACCTTCTCACATTACAAAACTCTTGATCAAAAGCGTTCCCCCGGTGCACTCAATTCTATTTGGAAGACAGATTGTCCTTAGTCGGATTCATTGGTGCTCACATATTGACCGATGGGATTCATTTACGTGCTATTTCGTACTCATATTGTGATTGGTCTGACAGGCCACGATCGGTGCTCAAGCATACCTAAAACGTGGTCGAATGTTTCCTGTGCGCATTACTTAATAATGTTCGGGTGCCTTTAAATATCAGAAATGGTAGAATGAAATAAGTGAACATTGTTTAGAGGCAGTTTTTAGCGTCAAACAGTGTAGCTTCTAATATTCTGCACAAATGTGTTTGCTCCGTGATGGTTCATCAACCTGCTTTTTGTCGTGCAGCCAAAACAGATGACGCATGTGCGAGCGATTCTGCGGGCTTGGAACTATAGACAGTCAGAACTAAGGAGGTAAAACAATATCTAGTACTTTAGGAAGACTATAATGCATGCGCGAGAAAAGTCAGAACGTTCCGAATGGCTGCTACTACTGTATTCACCGTTATCTGTTCCAAACTATCGATCTAACAGTCGGTCAGATAGTTCGTTTTTGTCACAACATCAAATATTTCGCCCAAGTCTGTTCTGTCAGTCTTCCATGGTGTGAAAGTTTAGTTTGGACGTTATTTTAGAAGGGACACGAACTGCCACAGGAACCGTGTAATTTTTGAGCAATTGGCTTATCTTCATTGATCGAGTTTTCCGGATTAGCCGGCTAGCTGATTGTGCTGATCCTCCCACGGTATTGACTACTACCATCGATTGTGTTAAAAAAAGAGCTTGAACGTTTTACTGATTTGATAAAACCATTCCCACATGTAATCAGCGAGATGCTCAAATCCAAATGAGATGTTATGCGACGAAGTAAATGTTCTTTAAAACAATTTCAGGCGAACAATTGTTTTCAATGACTCATAAATAATCATGTCGTTACAGTTTATATGAGCGGGAAAAAACCTAGGGGTTAGAAGGAGAGCAATAAAAAAATGTAAGGAATCGTTCAATTCGTGTATGCTTGTGTCTGTATTTGTGTGTGTTGCACACCGCATTCTTAGATCTGTGCTTCCGGGATTGGCAGTTATGTCACGACGGTCATGTAACCCAGTTCTGAGGGATCGGTGTTATTGTGTGAGAATGTTTGTGCATGTGGAAAAGGGAGCGGGGCATGGGGGAGGAGTGGGTTCGCGAGAGCTTGGATAAGACGGCTCTGGGCGCATACATAGTTCGGGGGTCAAGTGCTTAACACAGATGACCTCGACTATGGCCAATGTACGCATTCCAACGTATTTGGACCGGTTAGGGGTCATCTGATAAATAATGCAGAATGCTTCACTTGGGTCAACACGATGACTAGTGTCTACCAAGTGAACGAGAATCACACTTGTGATAAATCCGGAACCACCTCGACTCAGCTATCGCATACACACATACACTCATATACGAAGTGAACGATTCCTTGGTCTTTATTGTTCTCCTCCCAACCCCTAGGTTTTTACCCTCATATAAACTGTAACAGCATGATTATGATTTATTTAAAACAACTGTTCACCTGAAATGGTGTTCTAGATGCGAGTATGGGCATATTTTGAAATTTAAATGTTGTCTCCCTCAGTCATGTGGACGTCCAATCTGAGTTGAGTTGCATCCGAAAGCAATAAGACAGACAGCACTTGCAATCCGTGTTAACTGTTCGTCTTGCACCGAGGCCCGAATTGACGCCACCCAAAAACTCCAGCCATGCGAAGATGTCAGACTGATCTCGGGCATTATTCACACCAGTCACCTTTGACGGTGGATGCATAAAGATGTGAGAATCTGGTAGCGGACTGCAAAGATTTTCAAGGTAGATTTGAGAATTTGACTGCCAATGTTTTAGATGCAAAACGATTAAGGAAAAGCGAAATAGCTCCGTCGGATTTGTTTCGGGTGTTTGAATTCCAATAAAAATCTTGCATTGTGCAAAGAATTTGGTTGAAAATAAAAAAAGCACATGTGGCTAAAAAAGCCGTCAGTTTCTCTATACAGCGTAGTCCAGTTCCACTGCAATCAGGGGAGAGGAGAGACCCCGGACCGTGTGTTTCTTTTTAACCGTTGTGAATATTTTCTGAACCCAAAACAAACTATAAATCGTGACTTTTTGGTGTTTCGCATTTTGATAATTCAATTCCCTCTTTTACAGGCAAAAAATTCGATCCGAATCTGAAGAATGCTTTACTTCAGATGGACTAAATGTGTACCAATTTTATCAGGTACTTACCATAACTGAAAAACAGCAAAACATATTGGCGATTCCGAATGACACGGAGCAACGAACTCTTGTAGTCCCCATTTGATATAGTTGAATCGGTGTCCAACGAAGTCTCATCCTCATGATTGATTTTACTCAACACTGGACTCGTTTCGGTCAACGGGGCAACTTGATTATTTCGCACTGTGTGGCTTCCAGATCGTGATCGAACGGTTTCCATGGAACATTCAGTGGAACGTTGATTTGCCTCCATTCCTGCTTCATCATCCAAATGTTTTACTCGTCGACGAACTTGTTTGCGCATATACTGCGCATAGGTGGGCTCGGATGGAGGCTCAGATTTAAATGCTGCAAATTAAGAAGGATAAGACGTAACGGTGTCCAGAATATGCGAAATTTGCATGTGGATGATTGTTTATTCTCCCTCGACCAAACAATGACGTTTATTGTGGATTTGTTAAAGACAAAACAGAAATCATAAAATGATTCTTACTCATGCAAAGAGTGAACCTTTTTAAAAGAAAACTTTACAAATAACGAGTACAAGCAAAAATAGATTGTAATAGACAGACACCAGGTATGAAACCTTAATCATTGAGTGCAAAATCTCAATTAGTAGTATAGAAGATGTTTGTTAACTACAAGGTTTTCGTGTTCTTTTTGTTTCTGGAATGGAATGCTTTAGTTTTCAATAACTATGTATTGTGAAATGTTCAAAAAGTAAGTTATCCGGATAGTCTTTCGTTATCATTCAACATCTTTATTGATAAAATACATATTCTATAAGTATTTTTGATATTTGAAAGTATAAGCTGTCTACTGCACGCGGAGGTGATCTAAAACATCTTTTGTCTTAAAATGCATCATTATGGTTGGAATCCGTTGTCTCGAGCTCTGAAATATCCAATCATGCCGAAATCCCCTAGGAATGATCTCAAACGACCAAGTGTCTAAAACAGCAGTTACCGAAGTAGTCCTGCGCATTGGCTTCTACTCGTAGAAATATTACCATTAATAAAGTGAGAAGACGAAAGCGAATGCCCAGCGTTTTCCGCCGAGTTGACTGATCATTGATGGTCAGTCTGTGGGGGTTAGCGAAAACCCAGATTACAAAGTACCCACACTTGGTGCAAGGAGCTTATAGTGTCAACAATTCGCGACGGAACCAGACTGGTTTACAAAGTCTACCTTTGGGGTCAACTTCAGTGACGCTCTTCGGCAAGTGTGCAACTCAAGGGCAATCTGATAGTTGACCACATTTGAAAGGCGTTTGAGCTGATCTGTGAACCACCGGATCCAAGAGGATCATGGACTCCATACTCCACCGCACTGCCTTGTGTGTAAGCTTGGTTACTCGAAGGCTTCGGGTATGTTCCTTCAAGAAAACCTTTTGTATCGGTCTCGGTAACGGGGTAGTACCACGCCCACAGTCTAACCATGAACGTACACATTGGTATATGCCTCAGACTTTCACGCTTATGCAAAGCTCCCTCTCTCTCAAGATCGCATGCAGCATTTCCCAACCCCACACAAGACCCCCATTTTTGCCGCTGTATGTTCTACTTGGAATGGTTCAACTGACTTGGGTTCATGTTTTATCTCGCGGCCATCCTCCTTGGTATTTATCTTCGCAGTACTATGTCAGTCAGATCTCACTCTGGGTTCCAAATAGCCTCGTTTAACGCAAGGACTCTAATGCGTGAACGACAACAAGTAGATTTGACTCGTACGCTAGCAAGTACAGAGTTTCAGCTTCAGTTTTTACAACCATTAAACATGCAATTTCGTGCGCCGGTTTTGGTTGTTATCTTTTGGTGCCTCGTTTGGATAAAAGAGCAGAAAAAGAATTGGAATGTGGACGGCAAAATGAAGCAGAAGATGGAGAATTCATAGATGTTACGGGAATAATGAGTGGATGCACGAGCGCCACCCAACCATTTCACCCAGTGTATCTAACCATCAGTGACTATCATCCCAAGGTCCCCAGCCAGGGAGTTTAACGAGACATATTTGACCTAGTCTCCTGGTTAGGGTTTTCATACCCTCATACCAGGTCCTCGCTTGACCTTTTACCAACCGTTACACGTCTTGGCAAACAGCGCACGTCGCGGCAACTTATTTGGTGACACGCATAAAACATGTCCCAATCAATCTATGGAGATCGATCACTTGCTTCAGTGGACGACCGCGACTTCCTACCTAAAACCTAACCTCAGCATTCCTAGTCCGGTTATCTTACTACACTCGTGCAATGTGACGTATGGAGAGGTGTTCGAACACCGACAATCTATTTTTTATCTTGTTCCCGTAGTAGCTAAATCCCTGAGCCGTAGAGCAGTACTGGCCGAACTGCTGCAGCATATACTCGACCCTTCACAGAGCCGGATGTTACGACGGCGCCACAGATGTCTCAAGTTGACAAATGCCAACCGAGCCTTTGTATAAGCATCGGCACTTCATCTATGATGCGTCCGCCAGGTGAGATATATCCAAATTGGTCTACTTCCTATATTACTTGGCCAGTCAGGGTGAGATCGGGTGCTGGACCAACCTAATATTGTAGCAAAATTCCACACTTTGAAGGTGCAAAACGCATGCCGAACATGGCTACACTAGCACAGAAACTGATATAAGTTGTCTCTTCGAGAGGAGCATTCAGGATCGGAGCTTAGTAATCCGATTGACGTCTCCTTCTAATTCAAAAGAAGAGTTTTATTTGCGCGTCTGTGTTGCATCAGTGTATGGTCTAGCATGCTTCTGTATAACCCTAATCGTCAGGGTTGAGAGTACCCTATTGGATTAGATCTCGGTAGAAAACCGACTAGCACGACGACAATCCGAGGCTCGTGTAAAGTCAATAAGCAGAAATTGGACTAACGGAGCTCATTCGCTGTTTTTGCATACTCTTCCACAGACCGTAGCCTGAATAAAGTCAAAGATACCGTCTATCATAGCTTTAATGAGGTCCTTCGGGGAACACCAAAGACGGATATCATTATTTTGGCCAAAGATCTAAACGCATGCGTTGATCGTCTGTCGCCCAATGAGGCTCATCTTAGCGGCAATCATGGCCTTCATAGGTGTCGCTCAGACCATGAGGAAAGACTGCTTGGCACATAATCAAAACACGGTTTGTTCCTGGTTAGCACGAACTTCAGACACCAAAAGCATCAATTCGCCGACTAACGGCACAGGTGTGGACGGTGGATATGTGGGCGAGGAGATATCTCAACGTGTAATCAACGTCAGGTTGGCGTTTGCTCATCTGTGGAATCTCTGGGACCGGCACGAAATATCTCTTAAACTGAAACGGTATGTGTATTGTACAGTACATCCCGTGTTGCTCAACTGCAGCAATCGTGGTCTCTCCGAGCGGACCATGTTCAAGGACTATTGGTTTCCGACAACCGCTGTCTGAATCAACGTTGAATCATTTAGTGACTCACAATGAGGGCAGATGACATGTGTTACGATCAGATACTTTTCCATTGAGAATCGTCTTGTGTGGTTGAGATACGTTCTACGAATGCCTGAATAACGCTTGTCATACCGAGTGCTATGTGCAGCCATTGATCCAGACTGAAAGAAACAGAGCCTGGTAAGCTATGATGTGGTGTAGAGGGTTGAAGAGATTATGTTCGGATCTGGCTTCCATCAGGGCTTCCAGGCTAGACCCAAAAAGGTTGCCAGTGTTGTTGACTAGAGACACTGGAGAATATGGCACCAAACCGACGTTGGTGACGTGAATGCACCCTTTCTTATACGCCAACCAAAAAGTGTATTAAACAAACGAAAACGTTCAAACTACATGCAGTAAACAAGCAAGGAAAGTTGTTATCCCCCGCCCAAAATTGATTGTTTTTGTCCTATCCTTGTTTTGTTTCGGTATTTTTTCAACTTATGGTTATTTTGGCTTTTTATCTGTAAAGATTGGTTATTCACATATATATTTATATACTTTGCAGTAACACCTTTTGGATCGTCTTTTTGTATCGCTAGCAAGTGACAAGTATAGCTGTTTTACGTTTTGTTATATTTAGTGTTCAAGCAAAATGCCACAAATTTTCGAAAAGTGACAGTACCTCGATTCATAAAAAAGAAGTGCAACCTTATTTATCATTATTAATAGCATTCTGATTAGTAATCATACATTTTTGCCAAGAATACTAGAACCAGGAGATATAAACTTTGAATCCATAACTAGTCTAACTTTAGATTTAACTCTTGTTCTACCAAGAAGTCAAATGAAGCGAATAACACCACATCGTCAAACGAATTGGCTAACCTGTGCGGTCTTAGATCTAATTCCTTCGTCTAACATCTTGATTTCTCAATGCATCTGGTCGTCGAAAAAATCAATTTCATTAGATTTGACCTTAAGAATTTGGTAAAACATGTAGCACATATTGATCCATTTTTTGTTTTTGTTTGATTTTCGAATTTGACTCACAGTTAATTGTGAGTAGTGTGTGTGGGAAATAATTGATATTGATTGATTTGACTGACTATGCTTCGGACTTTACCTTCACGAACAATCCTCAGCTCATCGATTCAACCATACACTTGGACGCACTAGACTCGAGGTTCGCTCTTAATAGAGATCATTATTAGTGCATATCCACCGTCCCGTCCCACCACATGGACGATGTGTGTTGTCACTGTGCCAACCAGCTTATGCCATGGTTGAACCGAAATTCTCATTCATGTTTGTTCAGGTGTTACCTTCAGTGACAGTCAATCATTTGGCTATTTGCTTACGGATAACCCCGATGAAAGTCGTGTATTTTAGAAATGCATTTGGATGAGTTAAAATTCGTATGAGCACGTTGTAGGTGATTCAATCTGATTCCACGGCCTCATTTTGGGCATGTCCTTGACTGTAGAATCTCACATGAATATTGAGCAAATAATTATCACCCCACATTCATTCAGTTCAAAATATACAACTTACATAGACGTAGCTTGCGGTGACGGACCCGAAACACCAAATCAACAAACGTAAAACCCATAGATGATGTTGGAGTTCAAACGCCTGAACCGGGGTAGTACCGGTACGCAATCTGTAATGCTCGACCAAGGTCACTATTATTACTCAGTGTACAAATTTTCTGGATGCGTGATCATAACGTAACGGTTTAACTTCAGTGCCATATTTGTTGTTTCCTCGAAACGGTTCGAATCCAATAGAGGGAATGACTACTTTCTTTTGACAGATTTACAGTGAATCGGTTATTACTTCGTCAATGCATCACAATTATTTCATCGAATCAACTGCTGCTAATATCATTTTAGTAAAACCATCCCACACCACTAGAGGTTTCAGTTATGACTGAATGGTCGACTCAATCAACTGTGCCAACAAATCAACAAATAGAGCAACAATATTCACTCAGACACGCACTTATTCTTGGTAGAACAATTCCATTTGCATCCATAGGAAATGATTCTCCTACAGACCTAATGCTCGATTATTTTTACTGAAATAGCTTGAAATTTAATTTTATTCTCTTTCTGTCAACTGTTTTTTATTCGATATATTTGGCTTGCCAATTGACAGCATCGCACATCAACCACAGTACGCGTTTTGCTTGTTGTCCATGTGAATGAATTACATGAAAACACAAACAGAAAAACCCGTCGAATCCAGAAACACAACATTGGGCGGTGAGGATATGTTTGACAGTTATTTCCGGGTGTTTCAGTTCGCAATTTGACCAATCTACGTGAAAAGGTGGTGAATATGTGATCGATTTTTGTTTTGTAACTTTTTACAAATAAAAAAACGAAGCAAAAATTGGAACCAAACGCTTGCTATACCGACCGACCACGTGACGTGAACGAGGAACAATATCAATTATGTAACGGGAATGGCTAAAAGATTTGCTTTTTGGCTGCAGCAATTCCAAAGAGCGGGGGGGGGGAGAGGTAAGTGAAAAAAGCAATCAAATCACTTTGGCTGGTCTGCGTCAGATAAAACACAGAGAACAAATAAATTTGCCAGTACGTTGCCATGACTCCGTTGCTGACTACATTGAAGTGTTGCCACGCGATTCATTCGCGGATCCGTCGGAAAGTCCCTCACGAATAACTAGCGACAATTTAGAGTCGTTCCCATCCTGTTATAGAACTCGTTATAAGAGAACACAAGATCATTATTTGTTTGTAATGGGTCTCCTGTCATGTAGAGCACACACCAACATCATATATCCAATTGGATTTTCTTGAACAAAGCATCATTTCTGAAGCTGTGGCTTACATATTCTTCTAAGTGTTTCAACGGATTTTATTACTTGCTACAAGCAGTAAGTACTGCAAAAAGACAAGTCAGAATCCAAATTCTAAATCATTTATTCGAACAGTTTGAAGAATGGAAGACACTGAGTAGAGCGGAAACGACAAAATCTAAGTGACTCAAAATCGAACACGTATATTCGGTAACTCTGTGTAAGGTCATTCTGTTACAGGTACATAATTTTCGGTCACATGTTTTCCTTTGCTTATGTGATAATAAATCTCAGTCAAGATGTTGAGCAAATAACAAACAAATAGGGGTGAGGGTGTGGGGGGTACAAGACATGATTAATTGATGAGTTCCGCTTGTGCGTTTCTCATGGGTTACCGGTAAAAGCAGTTTATTTGCTCTTAAGACACTTTTATTCAGGTATAAAAACATCAAATCTCTAAGATTTGTACCCTAAGTAGTAAATATCCGACTGAACTTCATATCTGTCCAATTTCAGACTGTGAGCCAAATGAAGAAGGGGTAAAACAATCTGTATACTGAGAAAACCGATTGGTAGTTCTCTCCTAGACAGGGTACTGTAAGGTTATTTAAATCAGAGCAAAAGGTGTTTCTCTGAAGATTCCTAACCCTTGCCAAAAAGCTGACATCACACGCTGATGTATGAAAAACGTAGTCAGTTTTGGGACCGGTGTCCAGGGAGTCGTATCATGCGCTGCTGCTGGAGTAGTTCAAACATTCAAGGTGCCCGTGTCGTCCAGCTCCCTAAGCAACTTAGCTCGACAAGGTCTGATCAAATGATCCACTTATTAGAAACGCAATCATGGGATGCGTTGCTATTCAGGCCCAAAAATTGATGGCTGCTCTCGTACGCAACAGAGTACCATGAAGGGGCATATTTAGAATAGAAAACAGTAAACGTGGAACATAATTAATACAATACCTTACAAATAAATGTTACAACGTTTGGATATCCCTATTTGTTGCACAAATTTGGTCATTCATCATATCTAATAGCATCGGCGAAATGCAGTTGCGGTAATTCGCGATTCTCTAAAACACGTATTTCAAACAATCATGGAACTGGTCAGTTGGACTACCCATATTTGCGGAAATATAGAAAAACGTCTATGAGCACTCATGTACTGCTTAGACCTGTCTTTGAATCTGACGAACCCATATATGTGCAATCAAAAATGCTGGTGCTTCTCTCTAAAGTTATCCAAACATATACTTCCGAACAGACAATTGATAGAACTTCTTACCGAATAGGACGGGAATTAAAGGGAGTGTGGTGATGACCGCGCCCGCGTACAACAGAATCATCATGCAAAATTTGATACTGTCAAACATCGAGGCGTTCGGTTGAATGTGACCGCGGAATAGTCGAGCGATCCATGGATAGTCCAGTGTATATGTCCCATTGTTATCGAACCAATAGGAGTCAGTTGGTAAACTAGGAACGACCATGGCCGGAACACAAAATCCAACGGCAACACCAAGCTGGACAAACAAAAGCATTCGGAACAGATCAAGAAAAAAAAGTGAATTTAGGAGCATTAACTGATTTTCCTAACCGGAACAACAATTTTCAATGCGATACAGAACAGTATAGGATAATTTTTATCAAACAGAATGGGGGGGAATAAGAGCACTTGGAACGCGGGGTACGGGGAGCGAAGGGGTTAGTTGATTTCCCGAGTGTTTTGTACGTGTTTTGGGAATGAAAATATCGTGGGAAAATAAAATAAAACAAAATTACAGACTACAAGAAATGATTTTATCATGAGACCGGAAATCGGGATCACCACGATTATCTAGCTTAAACAGATCACATTGTGAACGTTGCCGAGGCTTTCCAACCCATGTATTGGGGTGCATGACGATTATCGAGGTAGGTTATCTGTCGGAAGCTGGCTACAGCAGAGGCAGTGGGTATTCGTCTGCACTGCTGCTTCCCTGGCTCACACTCTACACACACCATATCACTAGAAACCTGAATGATCGGACGAGTGGATTAACAAATTGGTGATCGTGGTGATCCCATTTTCCGGTCTCGAGATGAAATCGTTCCTAGTAAACTGTGATTTTGTTTTATTTTATTTCCCAAAACATGCATAGGAATCTCTGAGAACGAGCTTGTTTGCCACTTTGTTGCTTTGTTTGAAATGTGCTCTGTGGGGAAGGATTTCGACAATGATAAATTTGGGCAACGCGATCCATCGTTCGATCCGTTATACGCTGGTTACGCAGAAAAACAATGGTCATTCACTAAGTTCATACATTTGTTTGGTCGGTTACAGTATAAACGTCTAAATTGACCGTAACGTGGGAATCAGATAGAATGTTGCCGAGTAAATTCAATCCGGTTGTATATCCAAAAAGTCACTGATTGTTGAAGGTGATGTTCCCTCCAAATCTGAGTTGGGTAGTATGCATATGATAGAAACAGCTTCGAATGCGTGGTGTATTGATGAAATGTAACACTCAAATTCTCTGACTTTTTGTTATTTTTGCTGGATACATCGCAATTATTTGGTTCGCCTGTCCACAGCTTTGTTATTCAGTTGAATTAGTCAATCCTGAATAGCACATTGGGTCGGCCTGTTAGCATATGAAGCAGTAACCGTCGTGGTACTTGCACAGAACATATTAGACATGCAACACCAGGGAACGTGTAATCACGTAATGGAAAAGGAATATGCTAAATCAAAAGCAGTTTCCAGCTTCTCGTTCCCTTCAGGGGATGGAGCTATCTACTTTGAAAAACTAAAGGCTTGAACTTTGCTTTTACGCCTACATCTATTCTATCCACCTTGGGTACAAACAATAATATTCAGAATTATCTGCCTGTTACGTTATAGGTTCAAACTGTTTATTGAATAAGCTATGGAGGTTCAAATAATCAAAGACCTAGTAATTTGAATGCCATTGATCTGGACAATAAATTTCCCCAGAGCTGAGTTGGTAAATTTTTGGAAACTAAATAGTTAGACGTTTCTCCGGGCAGAAGATCGTATCAAGTGTTATTCCCTTACAAATATTTTCTATTCGTATTTGTATTTGTATTTGTACAACTTTTGCAAGCTCAGATATGCTTACATTTCAGTTAAAACATTTAACATTTCGTAACATTTCTAATAAAACGCCAATCATGCAGGTAGCAAGTAAAAACTTTTAGACACGATTTTGCTGAGAGAAAAATCAATGACATTTAAGGGTGAACGATGCAATTTGTTGAATTATGTAACCAAAATTATTGGTTGACAGACTGAAGTCTTATGTCGTAATTGAGTAGCATCAAAACCTGGGAAAACTCCTGGTATATTCGATAACTGATTTCATACACAATTCTTTGGAAACTTTAGTTGTGCTTGTATCCACGTTAGAACACATCAGCAAAGGAACAATATTTTAGAGTATGGTACCACCCTATCTATAGGGAACCATGTCTGGTTATGCTTATGTTGAAATAATTGATGGTTCGCTTCCAGGTTGCTCAAGTAGTCATGATTAAAAAGCACTCAGTTGGGTTGAGATGTTTCTAATTGAAACGTTTTGGTTCTCCAGTCCTGAGTACTTCAACGGTNACTGCCCTCCTAACACTATACGTATAAGGCTCACTATTCTTGCATGCCAAAAAGGTTCAATCAAGAATCCTGCTTATCTGGTAATGGTGATTTTCAAATCGCTCACGAACTACTCAGTTTGTTATTATTCAAAGCCTTGAACCTAAATCTGCATCTCAAAGCGATTAATTTCTAGTTGATCGTAGATTTCGGGGAAATCGATTCCAGAAAAGTCTCTCCTTTTTGAGGACGGCGGAACGATCATCCCACTGGCAGGAATGCACTCGCTTGACTTAACACATTTCGTGAGCGCCACATGTTCATAATTTGGTTCGGTTGCACAAACGCGGCCCGACATGCGGGTCCGATTGCTGCATTCGATGATGATNATCGAAACGAGATGAAATGAAGCTAAACGGTGTGGTGGTGAAATTTCGTTGCTCTAGAAATCTGAAACAACAAAATATTAGTTAATATTACTTGATTTATTTTGAAACACACTAACTACTGGCAACTAGATTACCGATACTATAAGCAATCGCCGATTGGGTCAAGTTAAGTCATATAACATAAAGCTGTTTTCATGGAACATATAACGGACAAATGATTGAGGTCCTTTGATACATTGATCAAAATTGAGAATTATATCAACAACGTCCACTATGAGTCCCATTGAAACCTATAGTTGGAATAACACATTGTCTAGTTTATCTGGAAAAAGGTAACAATTGGACGAGGAACACATTTTAAGTAGATACACTAATATCCTACACAACGGTAATCAAGATGTTCAGGCTACTAGAAATTAGCCGTATCTATGGTACATTGAATTAGAAATTATCTGTTATTGTTATAGTGATAACTGTTACTAATACAAACGATTGCCACTCGAATGGAAATTTCAAGAGTTTGGATTGAAGAAGCTTGCACATGGCAAGCAAATGACATCAAAAATAACAGTTCGATAAGTTCATCCCTGTGAGCTGGGGGGGGGGACAATTAAAATTCCAAACCACTTTTTATTGTCAATTAGTTTAAAATGTTTTCCCACATCAATATATGTAAAACTTCTTTGAGGCATTTTTTCATAGGTGTACCTCCTTGGGATAACATGTAGGTGGCCATTGAAGGAAAGCATACTAAGATCATTTCAAACAAAACAACAGAGTGGCGAACAAGCTCGGTTTCAGAGATTTGTATTCATGACAATACATCTCAATATAAATCACTACTTGGGAATAAAATGATCATGGGAAAATAAAATAAAAACACAG
>UZAN01051575.1:0-17709 GCA_900618425.1 Echinostoma caproni | reverse complement strand
GCGAAGCTGTATGTGACATCTTTTTGCCCACTCACATTGTGTATAAAATGCAAGTCATTTTGGGGTTACAGAGAAATCATGTAATTTTTGTTAGCTAATAAATGACTTCAAACTTAATCTTACTATTCAGGTGAAATACTGCTAATTCTTTCATTGTATTCTTGTACGATTGCTAAGTATTTTGTCAAATGTGCCTTTCAATGCCAGAAACGTTTATGAAAATGCATTTGTCTCAAAGGATCCGTTGTTATTCGAGGAGACCTCAGTCTCAAAGAAATTCACTCACCAGGATATTGAGGGCCTAGACTGAATCCACGCATGCAATGACCCGTCCCAACATTCACATCTGGGCACGGTAACCGATTTATCGATCCACTTTGACGCGATTCGCATCCTTACTCGACCGACCGAGNGATAAACGGTCAAGGACATAACTTACCCCAACCCATCGAAACTGTCATCCTGGCTCGGCAACTCACTCAAAAAGTACTTTTGTTAGCCTATGGAGAAATCGGTCCACTCCGATTGAACGGGATTTCGATAGACTCGGTCCAGTCGGTGACGTGTAACAGCAGAAGAACCAATCACTTTGTTAGGTTCCTGGTAGAATGGTGATTGGTTTGCTTCACTTGAAGTTACCGCGGATTCACTAAAAGTTGGGATGGTATAGTTTACCACATACTGTATTAAATCGAAAGAGTGTATCTCTTTATCCTAGAGCGTGAGTTTTTTAGTAGTTGCATCACTACTGTTTAGTCTGTGATATTGGATTACATCAAGTTGTATGCCCATGTGGAGCAGTACATCAGTGATGTAGGTTTCATCCTGTTTGTCCCTGGCTCTAAGAGATTGATCAGTGCTCTCTGGCACTCCGAAGATGATGGCGCTTCTGTGTCGCATGTTGTTATTTTTCAATGCAGGCGTGCAGGTGCCTCTGGACACTTACCTTAACTCAGGTCACCCCTTCTGTCCAGCTGGTCGCGCTGAGTTGGTCGGCCCGGTGAGATTGTTGAATTGCAACTTGACAGGGTTTTTATTCTTTCGATTTTCGGGAGATAAGTTGAGTTTCGATCATCACCAAAGTGTTGGCTTCTGTGCTACTTCATCACCGGATGCCCTAAATGGTGATGGATGCTAGCAAACAACATGCAAGATTCCAATCAGGTCCCCGTTGTATCAACCAAATTCTCAAGTCCAGGAGTTGTCGACCAACGATCACTGTGTTCCTTCGCCTCAAACGAGCCCCCGACTCAATCGACCGTGAAGCTCTAATGGATTCATTTCCTCGTAGAGGAAGTTTTTACATCGGTTAAGTTCACCGTGCTCGTACACTTTAGGTAGGGTGTAAGGGTCCACGTCTAGCTAAGCGAATCGTTCGAATCCAGCAACGGTTTTCACCAAGGGTAAGTACCCTGTTTAATCGGTCCTGTTCAACTTTGTCCTAGATGAAATACTGGAGGACGTACTGAGGGTCTCCAAAACGGATTTATCAAATTGACAGCTGGATAAAAGCTGTGCGATGTGCAGAGCGCTGAAAACGTCGGTCTGTTTCGAATGCGTGGAAGTCGGGCAAAGTGTACCTAAGAAGTTAACAGTTTCTATCGCTCTATTCGTTATACGCACATTCAGAGTACAAGGCTGGCTGTCGTCTACCCTGGCTCTGATGCATGTCGGTTAGGAATCGTTTATAGTGGCTTGTTTCTGCCACTTGGATAGTTGTATGACAAATGACGATAATATGATACAGGAGGTCACCACCCGCAATTCCAAGGTACGAGCAGCGTACGCAGAACTTGACCATCTTTAGTACCGACGTTGTTTCCTTGATACTGAAAGATCACCCATCCTGCCCCACTGTGCGGTCAGTACTGCTTTACGGCTGCGAGACCCTGATCTTGAAGACATTCATCAGCTAGAGGTTTTTGATCATGTGTGTATACATAGTTTTTCACAGGTTGGGTGGAGCGAGCGAGTTGGCAACACCAAAGTAATCTGACAAGCATTTGGCAATGAGGAGCGAAGAATTCGCTATAACATCCCGTTCAGATTGGTGTGTTTCGCTGTTTGGGACACCTATTACGCATGTCCAGCTATCGTCCTACTGGGTTTCACTGTCCGAGCGAGGTGGATGATGGGGTAGAAACATGCACGCAGATCGTCACGATAGACGGGTTGTCGACACATTTTGTTTCATCACTATTTTGTCCGATCAATCTCAATCAACATTTGCTCTGTAAGAAAACGAGAGTGTGAGTGAACTGACAACGCATTAGGTTTGAACTTATAGGTGTTCACCAGAAAGCTGCACGTCAAGAAACAGTGGATTTTTCCAACGAATATGATCGGAATTTGAACACAATCATTTTCATTTTGAGAAAACTTGAGAGGTGAATAGATAATTGTTTTTGGATGATTCGAAATCGTAATTGATGCGACCGGGAAGACATTTTTCGAAACATGGAACCGGGCCGAATGGAAGCTCATTAGTCTTTGGCTGTGGGAGAAGTGATTCGGTCTAATCGCTTGGTATGACTTGTCCTCAGTGGAGCCTACGGTCACATCATACCCTGTTGAATCGATCGCATTTGACCAAAACAGATAGGTGGAGCTCCTGAATCGGATATTTTCACACAAATTTGAGTTTAACACATCTATCTCCGTGGGTTCGTCTGATCATATACCGATCTACTTGGTGCATCTGCATTTGCCATGGAAATGAATCCAGAAATTTCCTTTAAGATTCCCCCACGGTGTATGTCTCCTAAAACATCTGCATAAGCTCTGCACACTTCCTCCTCGAGGCTAGGGTCTTCGCGCTGAAGTGAGAGGACGCAACTTCCATGTACGTGGTTATCGCTGGGTTAATGGGCCACGATGGGCTGGGAGAGACGTAAAACCGTGGTTTCGTACATCGTGACAAGGGGGCCATGAACTGCTTCCAGGACCGGTTGGTTGCAATGGTTATCGGCTTGTTTGTTGGGGCAACATCTTGGACTTGTGGATCATGCTCGAAGACGTTGGATCCGACCGATCGACCGCCCGTCCGCATCGGACTGCGGTTCTCACTCACTTGCGAGTCAGTCTAGTCCAAGAGCCCGGTTGTGAATAGTCCCCGAGAGAATTCACCTGTTTTAACCGGCCCACACACCCGCAGTATTTCACCCATAAGAAAATTATGAACCCATTTGTTTATTATGAGCATTGTTGTTACGTTATTTATTTGGCCTACAGTCTGGTCTCAAGTGATTGTGAAATATGTTAAATTAGTATTACATAATGATAAATGTAATTTTTTTTATTCTGATAGAGCACCGAAATACTGAGGAAGCTACTAGCTTGCGAGTCCTTCATTCTTCAGCTACTTTTGCTAGATAATGACTGGAAAATAAGGTCATTTTAGAATGTTTTGGCAGTTCACTTGACCTGTGAATGGACTTATTAAGTCAAATGTGGTTTTTGTAAACAAAACTAAGCTAGACAAAACAAATCTCTTTTGATCCGTGACGAACAAGCCTCAAACAGTCACGGTAATTATTCTGTGTTAGATGTGTTTAACCTTTGCCACTTTCAGTACTAATCATTGCAAAACTAAATGTGGAATGAATGAGAAGATTAGGGTCGGATCGAGGATATTATCTCCGGATACGGGGTAGTGCGTATACTCATTCCTGATCATGGAACTTCCATCACATAGGGACCGTGTATCATCTTTTTACATGACATCTGGGAAACAGGTGATGCTTTTGACAGATTAAGTTATACACTACACCAGCGATCGATCATTTATCCTGAGAATTCATGAAAATAGCAGGTGGACTGTGGAACTCGACACACAAATCTCTCTCTCTCTCTGTGCAGTGGCTTTTTCCAGATGTGTTGTCAAGTCACGTTCGTAGTCTCCATGGAAAAAGAGTCGTATGTATTTCTCAGTCAAACGATTTGCCCGTAGGGGATCATTCTCCGAATGACGTTAATGAGCACAATTTCGCACCTGATTTACTCGTCTATCCGGATTACCATTAATTATAATGTTCCAAATTTGTCGCTTCACATAACGCCAAAATTAAGAAGTCTTAAATTCAATGTTTCATTGGGTACAACCGACTGGAATCCCACAGAATAAAGTTCCTGAGTGAGCATCATTCTGCCTACGGTGCACACTTGTTGGTGTAGTCCAAAGTTTCATTTGTAAATATGTACAGTTTAGTAAAATCGAAGTCAACATTTTACTAGGGGAACTATTCACGGGCTCATGCTTCTCTTATCCGCATAGGATATTTACACAGTTGAATCGTTTCTCGGCAAAAAAAAGATGAAATGTCGAATAGAATTCTAGGTGGAAGATAATGGACCTGGATACCCTCGGGTTAAGCAGAGCTGAATGCTACCAGGCGCTTCCCCTGGTTGTGGATAGAGGGATACCTTCATTAAAGAAGGTTAATTGTGAATAAATTGTGGCATATCGCAACAAATAAGCAGTCGCGAGCAAACAGCGGCGGCACTACCAGGTTTTCAGGCTGGTCACCTGGCTCCTGTTTGAAAGCCGCCCCATAAGCCCATTGACGGTGTCATGACAAAGGTCGATATGACTGGCCTTTTAGAACTAAATTCATTGACCCTCTCACTTCTGAGGCGAAGGATAACTTCCTGTTGCCTTGCAGTTCGCACCTGGTTGTGCAAAGGCTAGAGGTGCGCCCTCAAAATAGAAGACGCGGAGTGACGCTGGGGACGACTCTCGTACCAAACGCCTAAGTAACTTCATGATCATGTCTGGAGCCGGCTAATTCTTTTCCAAGGAGCCAACCGCAGTAAAGTAAAGAACGATAACAGACAATGTAGTCTTCAACGAATTCACGTTTATTTTTAGTTGTGTTAGAATGTTAGGTGTACCAGGGTTTCATCAAATCTCCTCTAGCATGACAATAGTTCAAATATTGTTTTGGTAGTCTGAAGTCTTATGTTGAAATTGTGAAAAATTCAGTGGCCTCGGTGGGATTCGAACCCACGCGTGGACTTCGCCTACGCTTTTGTACAGCGCATGCTCTGCCAGCTTAGCTAAGAGACCACACCGATTACACTGATCCCTTCACATCGAAATAACCCATCCAAATTGCCATGGAATAGGGCATCCACCAGGTATCATGAAAACTGACTGCCCCTATAGGTTTTCCTTAGAATTCACCGGAGGCTACCGAATGAACTTCTAAGGCAAAGTTAATTGTTCAAATTGTTGTTTGTCAGATTAAAGTCTTAGGTTAATATGCTGTTATCATGAGAATAATTATGATGCAAAATAATGCCTGATTGCGTTGTTCTCTTCCTTCGGTGCCCTTCCCTTTCCAGGAGTCGGTGTGTCCGGTCCTGGTTATCGAAATAGTTTCCACGCTCTTTCATCAATCATTGCCACCGAGGGATTTTTTGGTGTCTACTCCGGGTAAGTTTACTGAGTTTTTTTTATTATTACGCACCTAAGTGTGATGAGTGGTAGACGGAGTAACCCCCATAGTCTGCAGGACCTGTTGTTCATTGGTGGGAACCGGCAACATAAGCCCCTCGGGACTTGGAGTGGCGAATCACATAAAGCCCCAATAGGTTATGTGTGGTATTGAGCCGGGCGACAGCAAAACTGCCTACTTTCTACCCGAGGCGATACGGTCGATTGCGTTCTACCTATGTGTCTCCCTCTTCTGAAACTTAAAGAACTGCATCATTTGAGTTGCTCGTCACTCGATAGCCGTCATTCTCTACATATGCGAGGGAAAATCCGCCTGCTGTGTCGTTTTCTCACTAGTTTTTGGAACTGTCACGCACTTCTACTTTGTGAGACTTTCGTGTTTGTAGTTTAGTTTTTGTAGTAGTGACAGTTGAACCATACTACTTATGATATATGATGCTACAATCTATTGTATCACCCTACCTCATAACACCACAAAGAGCTTTTTGCCCAGACAATATTTATAACTGCGGTTGAAAATTTTTGAGTTTCCGTGTTTTGGTTATAGCAGCTCTTTTGTCTCAAGTTAGTCGCCGGAGTGCGCAGACGACCGACGAATGTTAATGGATTTAACGTTAGTAATGACGGCTCTCAACCGACGTTCATCGATCCCAAGTTAACCTCAAACAGATTAGATTGATTGACTCATTCCGAACAGTAGGATGCTCACAGTCGCTTTTGTCACGTGACGTCTGTTTGACTGTGAGACCGGTGTATCGCTTACCACGAAATGAGTTTCTCTTGACCCCAGTGCAAACACGGTCACTGACGAAGAAAATTCCACGTCGACAGGTTTTGGATCATGTCTCTAAAAGCCCAAGTTTGGTCGAAGTCGAGTATCTTTGGTCTTGCTGATCGCCTTTTCCCTGTACCTAGCTAAATGCTCCTGTGCGATCAAACGTTTTAAGGAGCCTCCGATGAGGAAGTGTTACTGATTAACTTCACCTGGTGGAGATATTTCACCATCAGAGTGAGGACACGAAAAGTTGATATCCGGAGCTCTAACCGGGTGGTTGAATCATCAAAGGTTCATGTAGAGNNAAACCTAAATCCCACTGAACCAAGAGGCAGTGTACGAACCAGACTAATACTCTCCCAGTCCTGAAAACTGGGTTGTGTATTCGACACCCTAGATGCTTTCCCCTGTTCAAAAGGCTTATGAATGACTGGACACCTTCCCTCGATAAATTACAGTTTTCATATATCACCCTTCTGTCTTGAGGACCAAGTTTAAGCTATCCAAAGACTCCGGCTATGAATATCCACAAGCAAATACATCTTTGTTTGTCATGGACAATCTAGCAATTTTCCGATTAAGAGCAAATTATGGAATAATTTATTAGTTGTGAAGATCGTTGTATTGTAATTTGTTTTGGTACACCGTCCTTTATTATTATTATCATTACATACGCTTGTGTGATGAACAGCACACAGGATGAACCCCTTTGTCGTGTAGACCTGCTATTCACTGGTGGAAACCGGCAACCTAAGCCCCGCGGGGCTTGGAGTGACAGACCGCATAAGATCCCACCGGGATGGATGTGGTATTTGAACCAGACGACAGTAAAGCTGCTCGCCACATATAATACATAATATAAAATGATGTATTTCGTGATCTATGTTCCTCACTTTAGGAAACAAGGTGGTGTAGGCATGGTCACCTAGAAACCTTGTTATTCGGTTATGGAAGCTGGCTAACTGTGTCATGGAATTGGTGTTTGTCAATCATACAACGTTCCACAATCGGATTTAAGATAGAAGACGACAGCTAGGTTTTTATTTACACACACCCCCGTCCCTTGTCAACACATGTCAGCACATGGTCAGGTTTGCGGACGACAACTTGCCCAACCCATTGCAATCGATCATGCTGGATGCGTATCGACAGACGGGCGATGTGACAGTCATCATCATCATCATCATCATCGTCATCATCATCATCGTATAGCGTTTTTATAAAAGTTGTAATTTTGAAAACACAACGATGTCCGTACAGGTGGTATTCGATTGTAAAATCACCTTGATAAAGGTTACCAACGGTAACCGAAACTTCGGCTTATTTTCACCTGTACCGACATCGCTGTGTTTTCAAAATTACAACTTTCATAAAACATCACATGGCACATCGATTTTTCGATACACTCCGAACATCCTTCGGATCTGGTTCTAGGAACATTGAAGCGAAGTTGACTGATCGCTACCAAACGATACGACAGTAATATTTGGTGAACTCCTTGGGGATTTTGTCTCGCCAATTTTCCCTGAAAAAAAAATATATATATAGATCTGAGGCGCCTGTGGTCAATTACCTTCAAGCTTCTGGTATAGAGCGACCTAGCGGTCCTGTGTTCGCAACCCCGCCGCTGGCACCGCCCATCTTCCCATTGTCTGTGCTTCCCCAGGTAGCCTTTCTTTGTATAGCCGCGGCCCCCTTCCCGAAAGTTTAGTGTACAATTCAAACAACAAATGAGCCAAAACAGAAGTGATATCATTTAATTATTTATAATCCTTACACCTCAATGGCCAGATTTTACGACTATACTATGGTCGATCTGGGCGGGCTTCGGTGGATAACACTCTGAGCTTGGTTATGTGGCTAATCTGTTTTCTGTGCTGTAAGGTATTTTGAAGCTGTAGACATGATGATGGAGCCACATCTACGCACCGCTTGATATCATCCGCGGCTTATCTGTTAGGTAGGATGTTGGATCTGAAATCGGAAACATTTTATATTATCCCCCATTCAGTTGTAGGGCGCGTTCTGTATGTCCAGGAGGGAGTGGAGGGGGAAGCACAAACATTTTGGTTTTGATGATGTTGATCTCCAGGCGATCTCTGAAACATATCCATAGATGCGATTAAGAAGGGCAATGTGCAAGATTTCTGTGTCTTCCGCGAACACAGCTAAACCATTGGTGATGTAGCAACCCATGAAGGCTTGATAGCCTTCCATCGCCTGATTCATGACCCAATCGGCATCGAAGTTGAGATAATGGAAATCTTATTCGTAGTTATGACGTCATTTCAAAGTAACGGGGCTTTCCGCCGTAGGCACGAATAAGAGCTTATGTATTGGCATCATAGGATCTTATCGGACTAACTGGACTAGGATTCCATCTGCAAGCGTCGTTTTCCACAGTGATTAGTAGTTTACTGAATCAAATGCGGTGCGAAGGTCGCTGAAGCATGGAGTAGTGGGGGTGGTGGAACTTGTGGTGGTGTTCCAGAGTTCCTCGAGGGATGAACATTTTACCGTTATATCCTGTGCCGGGACGGAAGCCTCCCTGATTGCAACTCTAGTAGCCAGTCAATTCGGCACGAGTTGCATCCACCAGGCTAATACTCCAGTAATTCGCGTATATCATCATCCTGTTGCCCTTCTTAGGGAATGGAAACGGAACCGAAGTGATCTAATCCGAAAGGCATTTTTCTGTCTCCCAGAGAGAGCCAATTAAGGTATGAAGTGGCTTGGTGATCACCGCGAAGCAGGGCCTTGCCAGACTTCAATCGGTCGACAACAGTGGTTGTCTCCTCAAAGGGTGAGCAGTACAGATGGTATCATACAATTTCGAAGTTGAAGGACTGTTCACGGGTCGATCTAGTGGATAACTGAGGAGCTGGTTGAAGTGCTCTACCCATCTACATGGGAGATCAGTGCACCGGAAGAATTGTACAACAGATTGAGTGGACTGCTTTTTACCGGGCGCCGACCCCATGAGGTGTAAACGGTTTTCGACGTGGTATACGTTGACTGTGGTTTTCATCTTAGTGGCTGTTTCACTCTTCCCAGAACGTTTGCTTCGCACCAACGGTACCGGTATTCGGGACAACCAGCTACGAGATAGTACAAGGCCAGCAGCTCGACACGCTGCCGTGCTAGCCGTGGACAAGAAAACGACTACTTATGCAGTCGATTATCAGTAGATAGTTGGACATTGCTTAACTAAATAAACCGTCACGGACAGTTAGCAACGGTGTCCGAAATCCTGGTGGACTTTCATGTGACGAGTGCTCTCTCTCTCTGTGTCTGTAATAGGAAGCCGCAACTGTTCGTTTATAAGCATTATGGAGGTGTTTATTTCCCTCGCCACGAAATAAGATGATTGTCATGACTCAATTCGCTTACTGGCAGCAGTTGGCTGTGCCACAAATCTACAACTCGAAGAAAAAACTGAGAATGCTAATTTACAACATTCTGTGCATATTCTGCAAGAAAAGTCAAGCAATTCTACCCACTAGGAAAATGTGGCTACACCGGTTCCTATTGATTGAAAGCAACAACCGTGAAGTTCCCTTTACGTGCAATCTCGATCTTCTTTCCTTTCCGCCGGATGCGTTTTTTTCTCATTCTTCACCTCGCAGGGCAGGTCATCATCACCGTACAGCAAGGTACAGTGACGCGAACTTCACTGATCGCTGGTAAATGCATACAAACCTAGTGGTAGTATGTAAGGTTGATAGGGAGTGAACCTCTGTGACCAATCGCTCTCCAGCTTCAAGGTCTACTGGTAACTACAAGTGTGTGAGGTGGATGGGAGATAGAGCTGCCAATCGTTGTGATATGCAATTTTTTTTCGCAAAGTCGTGACTCAAAACGAATTGTTGATCGCAAATGATCAACCCGATTTTGAGGTAGAGTTACTGATCTAACATATCTTACTTCTATTCACACTGAGTAATTACCACTAATGTGCTGGGGCGCATACATAGAGTTGAATAGAAAATCTCCTAAACTTCCATTCTACGAAGTCCGTAGTCATCTCTGATGAAGAGCAATCAAACGCACTGTATACTTCAGCTTGGCAAACGAGTGTTTGTTGACTGGTGTGGTGGTGTGTGGTGCACTCCATTCGGATGCCTGTGGTGAGTTGATCGATAGATTTGCTACCCAACTGTTTGTTACTGTCCAAATACTCGGATCCGCATTATACACATAGACACAATCGAATCAGTCATTCTTCTCTTCTACGGTTCACACGGATTCGGTGTTGTCCTGCCTTCCCTATGAGTTATTCATTTATCAAATGACTGGAACCAAACAGTCGTGGTTAAGTTAAACACTCCGGTTTGTAGAGACCGACAAAGCTGTTGGTGGTTTGCAAGTGCATCCCTTATATTTGGAGTGTTGTTAGGTGACTTAATTCTTCTTGTCATAATGGCGCCGCATACCAGCTTCGAGCCTTGATTGAAAAACTCATCCGGGATGTGTATTGTTTCATAGCTGTTGCCGATCAAATATTACTATGGAGTGCAAACTACAAGTATCACCTACTGTTAGCTGTATCACGCGAACGGATTGCATTTACCATGCTCTATTGGGAACTCGAGGTGGATCTAAATATAATAGCTTATATCAACGGATTTATTGTGAAGAACGTGTTCTCGTGACTGTGAAATCTTTTTAAATCTACTCCAGGAGAGTGGCAAAAACATCCAAACGAAGGTACCAGACACATTTGAGATTCTCGACTGAAATACAACGCTGATGCATATTTTCAGTTCTGTTATGGATTAGCTGCACTTCGCGATTGTTCCCGGCTTAGAGCGCCTTAGATTCGTGAACAATACCTGTCCGTAGCGTATGAACCCACCCAGTCCAACTTTTGAATCCGATTCTGGTGGTGTTCCGGTGCAGTAACCATAGTGCAAAGTACCGGGTTGTGTTGTTTTTGTTTTGCCTTATGGAAAAAAACATGGATTCCTGTTAATTTTCCTGAATCGTTCACGTTTTGGATTCGGTAATCTCAAACCAACTTCTATTGTTCACGTGCGCAATGTGAATATTGTACAGTTCAACATTGTCATGCTTGATCCACGGCTTACGGATTTGGACGAACAAACCTGCAGGGATATTTTCTAGGATAAATTAGCTAACCATGATTGAGATCCATTTCGGTATCCCATACGGTAGTGCACTGTTTATTTTGTATACCAGAGTTAATCGATCTGAATGGGCTAATTCAAACATTTCCCGGTCTAAATGAATTGAGCCATTCGTGCCAGGTGATGACCGTTGTCCGTGCAGCTCCGGAGTAAGGGTTTGAAGTCCCGACCGTAGTTCACGTTCTTACAGGGAAGAAACAGCTGATCAGTGCTTTTCGTCCGTCACTATTAAAATTTCCATCGCACTTAAATGAAAATACCTCCTGGGGAATTAACAATCTCCCAAGCAGTGACACCCGTACGCAAGATCATGAATATTGCCCTTGAAAAAACCGAATGAGTTAATCCGAACATTCCTCGTCCAAATTCAATACTATTTGCTTACTAAATCACTGCAACATTTGCTGAGTTACGTTTCACTTTTAAGCAACTATCCAATGCGGGAGGTTAAACCGGCTTCGCGGATCATTGTTGCCCATGTGCGGTGGTTCGAGGCCAGCCTCCTCGCGTAGGTTGTGATCCAGTTTCACTTTTGTTGCCGCACCTCGTCAAACATCGAAGGTCTAGAAGCTGCACATCTTCGTCGATGACTTTAACCCACCTTTTGAGCTGTCCACTAGGACAGGGATCAGGATTGAATGTTTGTTTGAGTTGTTCCGTCTCGGTTCGTCGTTGGATACAGTCAACCTACTGTAATCTGTAACTTTAGTGGAGGATAGGTAGTTTTCTAATGCCGTAGCATTGTCGCATGGATAGTAACGAAATCATATTTGTAACTTCTTCTATTGATAACCATATTTGATGCTGATACAATAGACACTGACGGGGCTCCGTCAACCGAATGGGCNGATTGGCCGTGAGTCGAATCTGAGCAAGAAGGAAGCAATTGTGACGTGTTGTTTGTTCAATCCGAACACCCTTCACTTACACACTGTTCTGTTGCCTATCATCCTATATTAATCGTGTGTTTTTGGTTTCAACCTGCCATTGATCCGCTTGCACGTACGCACCATTAGCATGTTTACTCCACTACGTTGCCCTCTCTCTCTATGTTGTTGTTCTCACCTGTCTCATCGATCAGTGCCCATGAGTCCCCATGATCTTGACACCTGTCTACACATGCACACACTCGCTTGCACTGTCGTATCACGCGGTGTTCCCTAATAACGAACGTTCGCATGCACCACATTTCCACTGGTTCCCCCCTAGGTCACTTCCTACTGTGTTCCTGTTCGACATCACCTGATTCATTCGTTCCATTATCACCGCGCTGCGCGCCTTCTTACTCGTAGTCTTACCATGTTAAACTATCGGCTTCACAGATTGAACCGGATACTGACACACTTTCAGGTTTGTCATCTGTATTTCCGTACTGTTTTGTTGAAAGATACCGTCTTCGTAATATTTACCGCGTCACTCATCGTGGGTCGTTGTAACCCGTGAAGTCAATAATTCGACTCCTATCAATGGCAAATAATCATGCGCTACTCTAATGTTACACTTTGTATAGCTGGTCAAATCAAAAGGTTTCCGCCGGAGATCGGCCTGAATCAGCGAAACGAACTGTGTTGAAGTTGTGAATAGTTCAGTGGCCATCTACCAGATGGGTTCCATACAACTGTTTAGGTGGGGTTTGTGATTCGAATGTGAAATGTGCTATCGGTATGGCCTCGTAGAGCGTGCACTGCACAAAAGCGTAGGTAGCGTCCATGGGTGGGTTCAAGCCCCACCGAGGCTACTGAACTTTTCACAATCTAAACATGGGCGTTTAATCGGCCAAACAACTGTCTAGAACGAACCATGTCAGTCCAGTCTGGGGACAAAAGTACAAACAAGGGAGTTCAGCACTCGGTCAAATGAACAAGAGAATAGTGAAATGGTATCGGTGAGCACGTGTGCTGATTGGTTAGTGTGATGCATGGATAAGCTATAGTGGGCCAATCACAAGATGAAATGGGTTTACCCGGTACGACAAGTAAAGGACACAGGGGAATCACAGCGTATCACGGTCGAGGACAACGGTCACCGGAGGTAAGATGAACAAAGAAATGAGGTCATTCGGGATGAATGAAAAGCACGTGTCTGTTTCATGATCGATGTCGTGTATGAACGTGAGCGGAGTGGCTAGGGTGACAGACAAATTCAACACCGCAGTATCCGATTTCTTTCTATAGATTTGTACAGCACTTGGATCTCGGGTACTTGTACGTTTTGTGATCAGGCTGGCCAATGCCTATCCTCAATGGAACATTGATTGCGTCACCTCTTTTTCAGTCTTCTTTTTGTCTCGTATAGTGAGCACCCCGATGAGCACACTTCACAATTGGTCTGAATGAGCTTGGAGTGAAAGCGTTGGAAACAAAGAGTCAATACACTTGTCGAACACATGGTCGCAAAGTTTTCTTTTGTGAACTTTACAACACTTACAAAATTTAGCCGACGTATGCTTGTCTGCTTGTGTTCGCACTCATCAACAAGTTCCACTATTCTTCCACCTTGTACGAAATAAGCGATTACTCTTTCCCGTTTTGACCAGGATGAAATTTCATGTGCATACCTAAACATTTTCTAACCCGTCCGATCTATCGATCAATGAGTAATCGATTGGTACTCTAATGATGGAGGAGAATATTCATCACTTTTTCTTTCAACAAATTTCATTCCCACTATCGTATGTTGATGAATCTCTCGCCTTACTCGTTTGATTTTACACACCTCTCTGCTTTGTTTCCGTCTCGTTCTGGTCTGTTGTATGCAGCAAGCGAACAATCGATCGACGACATTGCCAACTGCCTCACTCCATCCACCTGCGCGCGCAAACCCAGCATCCGGCTCAGCCACTGTCTGTTTATCGATTCACCTCTCTGTCTGTCTGTCCGTTGGTAACCACGACATTGCGAATAAACAGACTGATAGCTGAGGCTAACTCATGTCGCAGTTACTCAACAGAACAAAAGCTGTTTCTAAATTGATTTACTAATCACTCACGGACCGATCACACGTGATTGGTAGGCAGTTTGGGTAACCATATGTGTTCACGATTTGGCGAATGTGTCCAATTAGTAACTAGGCTAGTGTGTTCGGTCTCTCTGTAACACCTATTGGCTTAGATAAAAATGAGTTCGTTTGGTGGGGGCCCGATGATCGTAGCGCAGATGGACTAGTAACGTTGATATTTTTGAATTTCTCAGCGGAATAAAGAATATCGGCTGCACTCGAACCATGCCATGTCCAGAAAACCGAGTCTCTTGTCAGAACGAGTTCGCAGTTAGTTTTGGGTTGGACAGGATTTCGGCCATGAGAAATGCGTTTATTTTGAACCCAATTTGAGGCGATCTCGAAAATCGCGAAGCATTAGTGACGCGTTTTGGGAGTGAATTTCTCAGGCAGAGAAAAGCCAGTGTTCATTCATTTTAACCTAACAGTACTAAATTAGTTGACATGGATTTTGGTGGACAGAATGGATAATACAGTTGCCCTCTGAATTTACAACCCCGGCACGTGATGATGATATCTACCTACATTGAAATAAACATAACACCGTGCTGCCTATGTTTTGTGATCCAGATTTCATTCTCTCTCTCTCTCTATACGACACGATTTCACTCGAGGATTGACTGGAAACTTGGGGTAATTTGTAAAACCTTTACTATGAATACAAAGGTTCCGTAGTGGATCTAGGCTTACTACACCGTCTGATGTTTTCAGTTGTGCCTAAAGTTATTCCGCAGGTTGCACCAATTCCGGAGATCTCCATATCAGTAGCGTCATCCAAACAGCCCCTCAGAAGGTATTGAGTTCGAATCCCTTGATTGATCTTCTTTCCCATTTTCTCAATCACACTAGGCAGCCTTTAGTTAGATCGAGTCCTTTGCCTGAGGATCGGTCGTACACATGTATATTAAATAAATGTAAATGGAAGTATGAGAAAAAAACAGTTCTCGTCAACTTTCGGTCTAGTTAGACGATTGTGATCCGACTTCTAGGTTACTGCGAGTGATGTGAGTATATGATCACTGTCACCACAGTCCTAAATGACCGTGATGTACATTCTGTTGATGACTACTGCGCACATTCTCAAAAAATGTTGATGAATATGCACACTGGAGTAGAGATAATAATTGCAAGAAAACTCTAGGCGTTGGTTCAGGGCTTTTGTCCCCGAGGTATCCGAGGTATATATATTCAGATACGTCTGAATCCAGACTGTGGGCCTAACAATTCGTGGTACAATCATCTTTATAAAAGAGGAAAAACTTTCCGTGATTTGCATGTGGGCTGAATACTATCAGGTTGCCCAGGCCAAGGTTGGTGAATTTTCTTGAGGAATCTACAACAGGAGCTTTTGGTTAACCAAAACCTGACCTGCAAGGCAGCGGGGCGGTGTGAAAACCGCAATCCATTGCGGGTCGGTATCCAGTTCATCGGATCATACGCCCTTCGGACAGGGTCGAAGGTGCCCAATCGAACCAGTGACCACTGCCACAACTGGAAAGATGTGGGTGTAGTTCTTACGCCTCCTCATGGTTGTTTAGGAATCCGGATTTTGGCCAACTCCCCTAGGTGAACTACCAGTTGGCTACCAACCCGGTTATACCCCCCTGTATCGGCTTTTCGTCCTTTCACTTTGGTGTGAAACACCTCCGCCACGAGAAGGCAGTGAGTAGGGCTTCCTCATGAGAGGTTATTCGAGACGCATTATCCATTAAAGTCCATTCGATTCCTGTAGTGACATGTTCTTCTCGCCGGATTGACGTCCTGTATTGTTGATTAACTGTATCGGAGAAGATTCGTTTACATTGCTTGCTTGCTATTCAATCGTGTCACGAAGAGACACATTGATATACAATGCTCTATTCATATACCGACTTTGGAAATTAGTGGAAGCGGAAGTCTTATTAGGATGGGGAAAAGAAACCAACTTGCCTCGACCATATATATGAATATATATATTAGACAAATACACCTTGTTTACTACATTTGCCGAGTTTTACCAAAGGTTCATTCTTAATTGCGTAGTATCCCATTTCGATAAATTTCTCTGGCCTATGGATCTGCTCCATTTCTATCCCATCCCGTGATTATATTATTGGATTGCCTATCGATTTTTCGCATGGCATTACTCGCTTGGTACACCAAATGTGGTTTATATTTACACATAGTCTGTGCCACACGAACGGTCAAGGTCACCGGTGCGCGTACTGCACTACGACCGCCACGTGTTGTTGACGATTTTCGTGTACCGCGTTGTGTTCGAAAACAGAGAAAGGCCCTGTTATCGCATGCTTTGGTGCGATGCTCTGTGGAATAGTTAGTCGAATTCTATGATCACGAGGAGGGCTCCTACTGTCCGGTTTCAGGGATACCGGTAATGCAAACCCCGATATGGTATAGATGCGAATCATGAACTCCGGAAGAGATAATGCTGGGAACCACACTTACTCTCCACTTGTGCTAATCTGTTGCCTAGCTTTGGACGACAGCGAATCTCTGTATCACCGAGTTTGAATGATTGTTTGACGGGTTTCGGACTTGTAAACGTCGGTTGTAACTGTTCTACCCCCACTATCCTAAAAGTCCGGTGACTGTGGTGGTGGTGGCGGTAATTGAACTCTAGATCTCCGGGTTCGTGATAGTCTTATCAACAACTGGATATGTGTTGGCATTTGTGTGGTCTAGATAACCTGGATTAACAGTAATTCATAACTCACGCAAAACACATTGAGAGCAGGCTTGTTTACAGTAATTAATAATCATGTCAATACATGACAAGAAGAGATGACAAATCACAATCCTGATGGTTCAGATCCGACTCTGAACGTGTGTGTGTGCGGTTGTGTGAGATTGTATTTGTATATTTCCACACACCCCTGAGTTCGAACTATGTATACGCTTTATCAATCATGGTACAATAATCAGTATAAAAAAGAAAATCCTTCCATGCTTGCTCGAAGGCACTTTACTAACAGGTTGCCCAGCACAAACTGGGTGGATTTTCTCGGGGACTCCACAACCGGGGCCTTTGGCTTGTCAAAGTCTTTCTTACCCGCAAGGCAGCGGGGCGGTGTGAAAACCACAATCCATTGGGAGCCTGGCTCCAGTTCATCGGATAGTACGTCCAATGTGCTCAGTTGAGGTGGTGACCATTGCCACAAGCAGGAAGATGTGAGTATGGGGTTTGTTCTGTGGTTGGTTTGGAGTCAGAGTTTTTAGCCAACTCCCCTAGGTGAACTGCCAGTGGTTCACGGACCCAGTTATAGCCCAGCCACAATAAACAACACGCGCGCCCTTCGATTGGCTGCGCTACACTTGCACGCTCTCCGTCACATTGT
>UZAN01051572.1:0-10562 GCA_900618425.1 Echinostoma caproni | reverse complement strand
TTATAGAGCTGCAGTAAAATTTTGTGATTCATTCGATCAAATGCCTTCGCGAAGTCGAGATAAATAACATTCACCGCATCCCCTTCGTCAACTGTACTGGTCCATTCATCTCGAACGAGAAGCAGTTTTGTGGTGCAGGATCGCTTTTGCCTAAGCCCGTGTTGAGCTGTCGAGAGAATGCTGTATCTTTCGAGATGTTCCATCAGAGAATCGGCCACAATTGACTCCATGACCTTCGATAACACCGGAAGTAGGGTTACAGGTATGTAGTTAGCTGGGTCACTACGACAACCACCTTTGTCAAAAACCGTTAGGCAACGGATGCCTTCTACCCACAAATTCAAGGTCTCATATCCGTAAACCAGAACCGATCGTACAGTGGCGCAGTACCTTCAACTCTCAGGAAGCTATACAAAGCCTGTCTGGGGAGATAAGGAAGATAGACGTCGGCGGTTTCGGTGTTTGTACTCAGGACCTCCAGGTCGCTATTCTTTTTACCACTACCACCCAACTGTATTTGGGATATCTTGTGGGTGTTGTTTGATTAAGAATAATCGGAAAAATGTTCGAACACTGAGAGCGTGAAACAGTAGGCTAGATATTCTAGCACAGAATTATGGTTTTGCATGAACTGTGTTCAGTCCAGACATGTTTAACGATTGCTTGCAAATATTTGACATGTGGAGTGCTACACATGCACAAAAGACAGAACATTTGTAATAAAAGATGGCACATTTCTAACATGTATCAAGGGATAATTCTCAGTCGTAAATTCTGTGGCGGCCGTCAGTTCCTTGTTGGTATACTAGCGCAATATGTTACGGATGAACATGAACTGCATACCAATCAATAGCTCAGTGTGCAGGTGGACGGGACATGGCTACATGAGTGCCCAATTATCGAGTTGTAATTAAATATGAACTACGGTTCAAAGACGGATTTGAGTGCATACTCAAAAACAAAAGCCGACGAATGTCCTTTTGTTTATCGAGAATTCAAACCAATTAGACATAAGACTGATTAGAAGCTCATTGATAGCCCATAGAAAAAATTCGTACGTGTTGTTTCGACTTGAAGTAGCAAGCTAATTTAAATGGTCATATTGAGTGTGGCCATGATTATCGCAGTCGTCCCATTTTTTAAAGTACATTTACTTCCTTCATTGGTTCTGAATTCACGACACTTTTAAAGATATTTGATCTAGCTGTAGACGTGTATCATTTACATAAAAGCTCTACTGCATTTGCATTTAGACAAGTGATTGACCACGGTTTTATTGGTGTATAATAGTCACCCGCGTCTTCGAAACTGCAATTATACAATAGCTTCTCTACTAACATGAATCTTCATAGATTATTTCATCTGTACCTTTTCCAGTTTAAGATGTCCGAATATTAACTTAAGATGTCACAATATGAATTTAAGATGTCCGAGGTTCAATTTAAGACGTCATGTTGCTATGTGGATAGTACCTTGCACAGTACGAAGTGAAGACTTTCGATGGGACCCTTGTTTACCCAGATCCATGTGCGTCCTATCTGTATACTGATCTATGGTCCCCGAAAATATCGTCCCACGCTCAACAAAAATATGCACCGACCATGATCTTATTTGCTTGTCTGCACACACACACGCACACACACACACATGGATTGGACAATACAACCCACAATTCAGTCAGAGCTATGCCACCATGATGTGCAAACCGACGAAGACTTAGTTGAATACGAAACAAAAAGGAGCGCTGTAAGGTTTGATGGGTCTCTCACACGAGGACCACATTTCTCACTTGACCAAGCAAACGGGCAATTGAGTGAACAGTGCTCACCACGAACGTTCACGGTCTCATGAATGAAGTGTTCTCGGTATGAAAGGGGAGATATCGGACGACGTGAAATGGGGGTTAAACGTTTGCAATCGTCGGTGCATATTTTTGTTGAGCGTGGGACGATATTTTCGGGGACCATAGATCAGTATACAGATAGGACGCACATGGATCTGGGTAAACAAGGGTCCCATCGAAAGTCTTCACTTCGTACTGTGCAAGGTACTATCCACATAGCAACATGACGTCTTAAATTGAACCTCGGACATCTTAAATTCATATTGTGACATCTTAAGTTAATATTCGGACATCTTAAACTGAAAAAGGTATAGTCCTTCACTACCCGTAAAGTATCAAGCTGAATAATATTGCTAAGTCGTTCTATTGGGACAAGGAGTGGACAAGAAAGCATGTTTTGTGGGCAACACTAAGGATAACGATATCTCAGCAAGTTCCAATTTACGTGCCGGAAATAAAGTTGCGTTATTTCGTCCTAAGTTTTGTGTTCTCCGGTTTCCTTTCTCGACTAAATCAGAGTGATAGATGCGTGCGAATCAAGCTGCCGGTCGAATGAGCGGAATTTGATCAGAGCAATTACTCCACTGTTCACTACAATTTTGTGGTAATCAGAATAGTACTGAATGTGGGAATACGAGAACCCGCAATGTACTGCTCAGAACTGAATTGGCTCCAACTCGAACTGCGGACATCAATGAAATACACGAGGAATTGATAGCAATAAATGCTTATGTTTATTGATGGAATTAGATCATTTTTTATAGAATGTAATTGTCCATATGATTGGTTGAACGAGCGACCTCCAATCACGTAACCGTTTGCACCGACGCATCATATGTACTAACTCGGATGTAATGTTCGCCCGGTGTACCATTGGTCGAGCTCCCTGAACGGTGATTGGATGACATAAAACTGTACCTGGTCGTGCATGGATTGCGGTAACGGAAGTCTTGATCACCACAAATTTACAATGATGTAAGCTTATCGTTGATGGGGTGTCTCGTCTACATTACTGAAAGAAAAAAGCATTGAATACCATTCCAACTTCGAAGTGCATAAGAGTGAATCTTTCAAATTTACTCCCCCCCCCCCCCCCCCTAAACGACAATTGTAACTAGAACGACTGATAATCTCAAGTTACGATCTCGTCACTGTTAGTAAATGATGAGCAACTCAGTTCGATATTTCAGGTGGAGGAAGTGACACGTTCGATCCGGCCCAGTTCTAGTCATAGTTTCGCACATATCTTGTAACGAGTGGAGATCAATGGATCACATAGAATGATGAGAGCAGTGATGGCAACTTGATTGTTAAACTGATCGTTTGAAACTCCGTGCGACAAAATTTATTCGGTGTCTACACAATTATTGCTGTATAGTCACAGTAAAACATATGTAATCATTTTACTTAATTGCACTGATCAATATCCTGCACCATACGTAGTTAGCACGCAACAGTTGACGAGTGAGTTAAAAGCAGGCAATTATCAAGCTGAACTGGACTTTGATCTATTACGCATACTCTGGGAATAGTTCGGAAGATTAACCCCTAAGCGAACAATTAGTATGCTCATGGTCCACATATTTCTTCCCAAACGTGTTTCATGCAAAATATCGCATCACGTTGGACGCGAATCTTTAATGTGTTTGTCATATTGAATGTTGGCTGGATGAACTGCACCAAAGTCCCCTCGCAGTCAAAAGCTCAAACATTTCCGTGTTCGAAGGTCAGTCGTTTCCACTTTTGTTAAACAGCATGTTACTGTAGTAGACGGGAGATAGGTGCCAATGATGGATCACAAATCGAAGTTGCAGATAAAATACGGAATAGCACTTGCAATCATATGCCTGATTCCCCCTTAAACGAGATGCAGAAAGAGGTCCACAGAAATAGCGGCATTTTATTAAAGTAAATCAGTCAGATTATATAATATGTAAATAGAAATATCATTGGTTTAACGGGCATCAACCAACGATCATTCTTGTTCTTCGAATAATACGATTTCTGTTTGATTGGTCAGTACTATTGGTCTGATGTTTGTTGTCCAGAAACTGGCAGGCGTAGCCCCTTGGGTGGCGTTTGACTCACCTCAGTTTCATCCTTGACCACTCATTGCCGTCCTGAAACTTACCCCGAACCATGTGACCATGCGTCATGGACGTTAGATACCATGTAGCACATTCAGCATTTCTCTTTGTGAACTCCACAAGGACTCGTGTGACTCACATATCGCAAATGTCTGTGACACTTTTCCATTGAAGACCCTTGCAGATTCGGCAAATACGTTGGACGCTAAATATCTGAATACCGTCTGCATATCACTCTTAAATTTTCATTCCGACCACTTCCTTCGCGAATTAGTTCGAGCACTATTCTTCTGTTCCGTATCCCCAAAAATCCGCTGATGGACCCAGAGTCACTCGGAGCTCTGTAGACAATGATTCGCCTCTAAGTTCCGGTTGAAACCCCTTGTCCCGACTCAGTTGTTCGGTTTTGCACTTCTTTATGCAAACCATCATTTAATGATCAAGCTTACATTATGTAACTGCAAACCCATTCATTTATCGATTATTTCTTTTGGTTTCACCCATGCGATTGTCTACAGATAGCAGATACTGGTCCCGAGTGAGGATTTGAGGGTTCGTTCAACTACCGGGTATTAAATAGATTTAGGTTGCTATGAAAATCTCGCCGATGAACAGTGAATTCCCCCTTGCTCGAGATGAGGATGAGGTGTCGTACTTAGTTCGCTAATTGATGCCGTCTCCCCTGGAATTTGGACGATAAATGATCTGTTTTTGAATTATAAATTCCGAATTGCAGTTTTTACCATATACTAATTGCACTCAGGTCCTGATATCCGGATCGTGATGTTTTAAGTGTGTACATAACACATGGCAGTATTGATCAAAATGTGCGTTACACTATGTGACCATTTCACGCTCCTCGTGGTTCGGCCGTTCGCACACCACCGCAGTTGGTCTTATTCTGCATCTCACTCGATCACTTAGTTTGGTGATTCGGATCTACGAGATTACGCCTGCCCTGGAGCAGCGCGGTACAGTTTCCGGACATTGGTAGTCAATCGACCTTGAGCGCCGACGCCAGTAGCACGTGCACAGCCTCCGGATACACGTCATTGGTGGACCGTTCCAACCAATCAGATACAGTGCAGAGAAGAGCAGTATGACGCAAGATGTGATGCAATATGATTGGTGAAAACTAAGGTAACCAATGATCTTCTATTGTATATATATATATTCACTTTTATTTCCTTCAATAAACGACTTGGTGATTCGCCTGTCTTGTGGCCTTTTTCCTCGCGTCTCGATCCTGCGGGTTATTGCGAGTTCAAGACATTGCGGTCCAGTGCCACCGGTTTTCTAATTCGTGTTCCGTGATTCCTATTGCGTAGTTCGTGTCCTGAATTCTGTGCGTAATTTCACTACTACTACTTCTAAGAACACCACACTTAGTCAATATCAGTAGCGTTGTGTCAACTGCCTATCTACGGTTGACTGACTCATAATTCAGATCAAGGAGAGGTGGACGCGCCTACTTAGGTCATGGATTCCTAACAGTTGATCAAGCCTAATCCAGCACAAGTACTGGGGAGCATACAGACACGTATTCTCAAGAATGGGCTCTATTAACTCACTCCATGTGTGCGTGACTGGCGAGGAACGAGTTCAATGACTTAGATGGGGACGACCGATTGCCTTGGCGACCTGATCCCTGTGTTTAAGACAGTACAAACCAACATCCCTTCCTCCAAAGTCTATGGTGACCTAAATTTGGAGCAGGAGGCCTAAAATACCTAAATCTGAGGAAAAAGTGAATAAAAACTAGAAGAAGAGTGTGTATTGTGGGTAGTTTGGGTGTTCAATGCATGTTCCTTGTCTGTGGTTTGGTTAACACTAAAACACTTTTAAAAATTAAAAATCTGGCAAATATTATGTCCCGGTGTCACATTCCAATAATATGTCAAACCTCAATTCTTTCAAAGGTGAAGATGAGCGAAATGTGATGCCCGCAGCAAGCTTGCAAAAATGGATTGTGCTATATAATGTACAAGGGAAATTAAAAACGGTTTGACCGAGTGGTCAAGTGAGGTCCCGAATTCGATCCTCAGTTGGGTCAATGGATTCATACAATGCTGATGAGAGTCAATCAGGTCGAAACAGATGTCCACTGCTTCCCAGCTTTTTTCGATCACGCTTCATTTGCTCTTTACAAAAGGGAATTCATTATTTAATCTTAAAGAAGCTTTGATCTTACTTTGTGAGAAGGTGAAGCTAATGTTTAAAGTTTCTGTCCAATCAAAGCAAACGAATCCCTTGTATCATTCGTGGCCCAGGTGGGATCACTGTGTTTGACCATGGCCATCAGAATTGTAACAGGACAAGAAGGCTGGACATTCAACGTCTTCCACTGTGGGAATTTTATTCTTCCTCCGAATACAGTTTTTAAATTTACCTCCGCACACATTCTTCCTCAATGACTGTATTGTTTCCCCGTTTCACCCCCACCCCCCACCCCCTCCACAGTTTGAAATAAAACGATTCCACATTAATTTCGAGATTCAACAAACTTCTTTTTCTATGTAATGATACAGTCAGACACTCCCCGATTGATTTTAATGCGTAAAACTTCTTTTCGTTTTATCCATCCCATTCACACAAGAAGACAGAATTGATATTGGTCGTCACCAGTTGAAATGAGCCATTTGAACGGGGCAGTGAACAAGTGATTCGCGTGATTTGTGTTTGGTTCGGGGTCGAGGTTGAGTTAGACGATAAAATTTGATATGGGGGCGGAGGGGCAGAGAGAGAGAGACGGTCATGTCACGCAATTTGGTAGGGTGGTAACAAGCTTGGCATCATCACTACCAACAGAGGCATCAAAAATCTTTTGTTGAACACAATTGCGATTTCAAGCGATAAACAATTATCGCTTCCAAACATCGCAAAACCCGTGGACTTCGAGGAATCGTGATGTTGGTAATGGAAGATTTCATTAAATTTCAAAGGAATTTCATCGTGTATAGAGCGAATAAAGCGTGAACTGAAAAGCTAGAAAGCACTGGACAACCGTTTCGACCTGGTTAGGTCTCATCAGTAGTGTGAGTACATCGACCTGGGAACTCACAGAACTCAAGCACACTACCCACTCGGCCACCGGACAGCTGATCAGACCATTTCTCGTTTTTCATTTCCACGATATAACACAACCCATCTATGCGAAACGGTTGTCCAGCCCTCTCAGCGTTTGAGCTCACACCTCATTTACACGACTAATTCCCTATATAAATAAATCCTTTCAATTAGGCATAGGCTGATAGCACCGCAATTCATGTGCAACAACAAAAAAGTCATTAGCTGGTACTGGTGATACAAGGTATGAGCAGTAAGCCAATCAATAACAAGATCAGAATAAGTATAGAGTTATGAAGGAGTGAATCCTCATAGAGGCCGGCTCTTTCGGACGGACTAGAGTTGCTTTCATTGATTTGAGCTATCCTTCGGACTTCACCTTCACGCACAATCCTCAGTTCATCGATTCAACCATATACTCGGAAGCAGTAGACTCGAGTTTTCCTCTTATTGGAGCTCATCAACAGTGAATATTCACTGTCCCATCCGGGGTTCGAACTCCGAACCCATTGCATGGAAGGTGTGTGCGTTACCACTGTCCCAACCAGCTCATACCATGGCTGAACCAAATTACCAATTCGTGTTTGTTCAGATGTCGTCTTCAGTGATAGCCAGTTCATTTGGCCCGACAGCAACAAAGGGGGACACAGGTGACATACTGTTAACTCCTATCGAAAGCCTCCCACCAGGTCAGGACTTCCATGCAGGTACGAACTGATTCGCTAACGAACCTAAAAGGCTGGACTGATATTTGGCATTTGACTCACAATTACTTATGAGTAGTGATATGGGATATCATAGTCTTAAAACCTAACTTGTATGTAGACTAATTACCGGACGATTTTTTAAGTCTAAACGCTGCACGCTGTCTATCGCATGAGCGATCTATCCATCAAAGACCAATAAATCGCAACCCTACTTGCTACCACAGCTCAGTTGTATACGTCTGTATGCCAGTGTTGACACCCGGTCACTCTGGTCTACCAGCAACAACCATTTAGGTGAATCATCTGTTGATCGGAAAACGCTCAATCCCTAAGTACACTTTCTCAATGCTAAATGATGCAGTTGGACAGCAATGATTGTAAAAGACACAAATCAGGAATCGGAATCACAATCCCAATCGAAATACGAAGTCAAACCAACAACTGTATGCCGAAATCTCCAGTCACCGAGAGGCATAAAGAAGGTTACAGAAATAGGGGTTAATATCTTATAATAAACCAATGACACTGAATAATATACACAGAAGAATATTATCGAGTGAAGCAATATTGGCTAATCATAGTTCATGTTCTTCTGTACATATGATTCCTTTTTCAACCAGGCTGATTGTGATTGGTCCGGAACACCTGCTTTCCTTTGACCGATTCGAAGCTGCATTGTGCCGCTCCAGTGCTGGCGATTTCACAGGGCGTTGGGTCATTACAAACACATTGCATAAATTTTCTGTAGCACAGGGTATAAATATATTCAGTGAGCAGGATACCAATGGAATGCAGAAAATTCCAGGTTATTCAATCGAATCCTGTACAGATTATCAGCCTTGGACGGAGGGGCTTATCTCTATAAGCCTCCCAATTCTGTGCGGGGGTAAACTTATTTTTTTATTCTGTTTATTTAATTTTACTTCCTTTTATTGAATACACAATGCTACAATTTTCAGGAAGGGGAAGCGACCAATCAAAGGGCTGCCATGGGAAAGTCAGGCGGTGGTGGTGGTGACATTCAAGAATCAGGAACATTATGCGTTATGATACACCGAAACAAACAAAATTTATCTTTCACAGAGTAGGGCTTTTATGAATCCGAGTTAATGACGGTCTAACCACGGGGGCAAATTTTGTCAGACTTCTTTATGATCATTCATTTCCTTCCTGACTATCACACACGCATTTTTTATTCCGTGATGTGAAGTTCGCATTGTACCAATTCCGGTAATAACCGGAAGATGACTGTGGTCGATTGAGAAAGAACTTTTTAATTAGCACCTATTTCAAAATACCCTAATTGTATTGAGCTAGTGCATAATAAATCGACCAAGTGAACCACCGGTTAGACACACATAAACATGACTAATTTGGAAGCTATATATAACCACATGACGAAATTGGACTGTCATCATGTGAGTGATGAAACCTATCCTCATTAAAAATTATTAGAAACCTAGTTTCTTGCTTAAATATTGCATTGCGTGGGTTGTAAATTTTTCACGATCTATCTTTTAGTGACACTGCAAATAAGCGTTCACATGTCTGTTGAAAAGTTAGCAATAATATCGGTTTAATCGTACATTGTGATATCATCTCACTAGTCTCTACACACATGCCACATTGGCAAACTGTTCTGGTATCTGCTATCCAGCCCTGTGATTAGGTATCCTTGCTACGCCTAATAATAGCCTACTAGTTGCCTTTCACTGGCGGTGCAGGTTTTGTTTGTTCCCATTGAATGTCGAAGTAAGCACCAAGTGTTACTCTATCCACAGACGACGAATACGTGAACAGATCGTGATAACGACGAAGATAATGACCACAAGGTCTGAACTCTGTTCTACCATAGCATACTAGAACTCTATGAGCTTTCACGGTCGAAACATCCGAGCAGGCGTTATAACCTTGAACGAACATTTGCAGGGATCTGCCTAGGTAATTTTCTCCAGTGTCCTTCTGACAATAGTTTACTGGTTTATGATACTCTCCATTTTGTTTGAACCTGTCCGAAAAAGGATATTGTACTAAATTTCTGAAACAGCTCATTGACGAACCACCCGAGCAGGTGTCTGTGGTATTCGGAATATAAATCGTAACTGCATAGAGCGAACTCGGATTCGGACTGAAAACCCACTGAATAGCGCAACGGCAGGTAGAACCAAGATCAGCTATGGACACAGTTAGTTCTATTAGTAAAATCATGAAAATAAATATCACAAGTGTCGAACAATGATTGGTCGATTCTTCAATGTCTAATCGATAACGATTTGTTTGCCTTCTTGCATTCAGCCCATCTGAATGGCGCCACTTGAGATCACAGGATTGTCCGATAAATCCATTTCCTGATTGGCTACCTGGAAGCCGTACCGTGGTGCGTGTCTACTTGTTGCATGATCACCACACATCACAACAATGGACCAACACTGGCACAAATCGCGTGAGGTAATTGATTCAGTGTCAGCATATGGACAGTATAGGGTCCGCCAAATACATGATGAATGGATAGGCTTAGTTCATGGATCGATTGATCGGGCCAAATGAAACGAGGGACGTGAGGTTCTATCAGCTAACAAGAGCTAGAACTGAAATCTTGTTGATCGCCTCAAATTTATAACCAGACCAATAGGCGATTATTGTGCATAGTAGGGGTACCAGTCTAGCAGAGCTGTACAACAGCTAACAACCGGATTAGTACAACCATTACGATCAGGCTATCAGACCAACTCGTGTCATGAAGAGTGGTAAAACATTGCGCTGCTCGCGGTAAAATATCCAATCAGATCGAAAAACGGTTCACCGAGGAATCGAGCTTAGCCTAAGCATGATTAGCCTTTGTCCAATTGGGGATTATTC
>UZAN01051571.1:2934-18768 GCA_900618425.1 Echinostoma caproni | reverse complement strand
TGAGTAATTTTAAAATACACCGGGCAAATCGCTATCAATCGGCATTGACTAAGTGATCCTCGAACAAACATGTATTGTTTTACATGCTGCATACGTTGTCACTGATCGCCGCTTTGTGGATTGTGTATTTGATATAATATACAAATTGAATTACGAGTTAAACCATGCTCAGCTGTTTCAAGTCACCCCACTGCGCATAGGTAGTCTACTCAAAGACTTCCAAAAGGCGTGGACTATAAACATAATTGATGAATGTTGTTCCGTAACTCTTTCTCGTGAGCTAAAAATGTGTACTCCTATTTGCTTTTCTGTTTTGCGCAATCACATATAGGTACTTGTTTGCCTTATCTATCCACCATTGTATTTTGGACCTCACTGATGATACTTACTTCGGTGGAACAGCAAGGTAGTTTACAAGGTATATTTAATAGCACCAACACGGTCAGTTTATGCATTGAGGATATAGAACGGTCTTAAGTTCCATTACCGGATTTAGGGTTGAAACTAATAAGTCCAGTAGCTCATGGCCAAATTTATTGATTGTTCTCCAAAATCCGTAACACGTTTTAATGGTAATAATTAATTAGTTGGCAGGAGTAACCATCATTCACTTGTCAAATCCTGAACTCCTTGAGCACAAAAATCACTCCATCTACTCTAATTTATCTGGTAAGCTTACCAATAACGAAACCTGGTTATCACAATCGCACAATTCAGCTATCCACTCGGTGGTCTCCAGTCGAAAAGGAATGCTGCGTTTCCCAATCATTAAATACTAAAATTGAATCCCTCTTGTCTTTTTCCATCTGAAAATGTCATTTTAAGGAATCGTGGATACAACACCCGAAAATATATGCTCGCGTATAATGCATACTTTGAATTTGGTTTTACCATTCAGTAGTGGTCAATTACCTGTGACGATTATCACCGTTAAATCTATGAAAGTAACCTAATTCCCGTCAGATGAAAATGAAGTGAATATCAAATTGTTCTCTACATAGTCTTACAATTCAAGAATATTACAAGTCTCATCATTTTACATTCTCAATTTTTTCCACTCACTTTTATCAACCTGATTAAAGGTTTATTTTCTGACTGATGTGTGACAGTTCGAGACCGAAAACAATGAAATGGTATAATATTTACTTAATAATCTTTATGTTCATGCAATTTTTTGCTCATTGTGCATAGTGTATGGCTGTTACTTTCCGGTTTAAACTCATCCATCAATGCGAATTCCCATTCTCAACCATGCAAGAATAGCCGTAGAAACTGCTGATAAAGGTTTGCACCAGCAAGGAATAAGTTGAGCCCAGATACATGGTGGACACTACTCGGATCGTGTATGAACCAGATAGTGATGTGAACACGAAGCACATCCAATTCATTTCATCTTATCATACTCATTAGATGGACATTTATTAGGAACATGAATTTACACACGTTGCTCGTTAAAGAGCTGAAAGCAATTCTGTTACAACAGATTTTATTTTTTGCTCCGTTGCGAGAAACCTGAACAGCTTATTGAACTGTGTAAAAACACTCTAGGTGAATGGAAATCGGTTATTGGACATGTTCCTATTTGTAGGAAACACGCACTGCTCACCATGGACGCTATAAGTGGGTGTATAGCAGTAAACACTATATATTAACTTTTACAAGCAGGAAATGGAAGTGGTCTTAATTCCAGTTGCTGTCCAAGCAAAATAGGAAAACGAATTTTTAATAGTCGGGCGTTTTCTAATTCGCAACTCTGTGCGATGCACCTTGAAACTGTTCAGTCTCAATTCTATTCGGTTATGACAGGCATGAATGGATGATTCACAGTAGTTGTGGGAAAATTATGCAGTATTGATGCTTCAATTATTGAAATTTTATTGTTATTGAAAAATAAAACGTTGAGTCATGTGATCTTTTGGTATTCCCCGAATGAGCCGGAAAGCATTCGCTCGCTTCGTTTTATTCTCTCATCAGCTGATCACCCATGAAAGGACTTTTCAGTGCCAATGAAATGACTTAGATACTCACAAACTTAGTGACAGAAAGGTAAAGATTTCAAATGATTTCATTACTGGGATGATGTAATCTTACTGGGGTGTGTGCTTCAGTGCTATGATACAGGGTGAACTAGGTGCGTGGTGGAGAATGTGCGCATCATGAATTCCTGATAGGGATCCCGTTTTCGAACTACCAGTTTTTACTTGAAAATACCTGTGGATTGCACCAAGAAGTCAATTGACTTCTTGATGCCAGTTTTTAGATTAACTATATTGTACTAAGATTTCTTTGACACCCGGTAGGGATGAAGACGTGTGTCAAATACAATACAATACAATACAATAGAATATTGGAATGAAGGGTCGGGAAGGCTTGTAGCAAGTTTCTCACACAAAAGACTGAATACCAAAAACTTCCGTGATCATTTGTGTTTAAAACTTGAAACTTCATTGGTCAAACGTCTGTCGATAATGCGTTCAGTCACCACCAGATGAGTCATTATTGTACTTCACAATTCTGTTCCGTCTGTACCATGAGTTGAGTTCAAATNAAGCAACAATCAACATATTTATAACTACTTCGAGTACAGTTTTATCCAGTTGGCATATGTTCGTTCTCTGTAGTAGAAATGTACTTGGTTTTCCGTTTTAATGATTTGTGACCGATTTCCTCATCTAGCAAACCATTTTAAATGACGATTACGAGGTTATCGAATTAATCGCCATTCGTTTCTCTTCCATACCAGCTTCGATCGATTTAGTCCTAATCGTATGCTGATCATTACATTGCCTGGCGAAGTTATAATTACTTATGCAAGGAAAATATGTTCGCGATCGCTGATGTACTTTAATGGGAGTATCTCTTTTCTAAGAAGGGTACAGTACATCAAGACCTTCAGCAATCGCACACGCATTGTTTGCAGCATAGTGCAACAAAATCCAGAAAAAATATACCTATATCAATCCAGTGATTCGAGTTTGTGGAGAGAAAAATAAAGTTCACAAACCACAATTCGTTAACGTCATATTTTAAAAATTATATCGATGTTATTTTGTAAAGTAACATCAACTCACGAAAAACGAGCTTGCCCAACTTAATCTGTCCACGCCAGGGAGTTACGGTTACACGGACTAAGGGAACTATACACAACGCTGCAGACCGACCAATTCCGCAATTCAAACAATTTCGCTAGCTGCTCATTGGTCGTCGCATCTTATGCGAATATTGTACATGAGATCTTAGTTGCTCGTTGCAGGCAATGTTGACACAAGAACGGAAGACTGACACCATCCGGGGGGGTGGGGGGTGGGAGTGNAGTGAGAAGAGGTGAGTCAAAACACACCGTCTGCTCACCAATAGCATTCCTCTGATAGAAATTGCTGTCCACCACCAGCTCGAATCGATTAAATTTCATATTCTCTTTTTGGCGCAAACTCTAAACCGGATGCCGAATAAAAATGTAGCTGAGGAATAGTTTTATTAGTTAGTTATCGAAATCAAGTGAGTGTGCTGCAGCTAACTGGGATTTTAAATGGAAAATAGTTTGTGTTTTGCCAGGGACCGTTTCCATTGTACTCCAATAAATCCTTTAAAATCGATCGGTAATGGTTAGGGGAAAAGCCTGTAGTTATTGTTGCTGCATAATTTGCTGTCAGAAACTTATGTTATTTGATATAGAGCTCTAAGTATATTTTTTCTCCTTGTGGGGTCTGTTAACCTGTGTATCTACACAACATCTATATGATAACAAAGCATTATTAATTGGAGGAGGATGTGACTGAAGTCTTGATTGGGATAAAACTCGTATGAAACACATGGAATCACAATTATTGTGCGACTCTGTCGAAAGAAAATGGGCCACCCTGAAAATAATATTCTACAAGATTTTCGGTGGTTTCTCATTCCACTGATAAAGAAAGATGGATCGCCATACAAAGAAATCACTCAGCACAAAAATTCGTTAGATATGAATGAGTAGTTAAGGTTAAAGTTCATACAGGACATGTAAAAAAAAGCTTCAAGGTTGGTGAAAATTTCAAAAGATCATCCCTTACGGTGACCCGTTGTAGTCCTGTGAAGGTAACGTATCTAAGCAAATTTCAGACACATTCGACGAGCTGGGTTTATAAAAGTGATTGATAAATGTCTTCCATTTTAGTTTCCAATTAATTCTCACCAGTGTTCAGTGATATCTACCATCCATTAAATGTCAGCCAACAGTTTCGTCCATTCCAAATACGGCCCACCGAGTTTGCTAGGATGCCGACCATTCGGTGAGCTGACGGCTGTAGTTTATGTGCTGCGCTGCACGTTTTACGGGACGATCAACAACGCTTGCACGGCACACACAATTGAGTAGATAAATGTTAATCAATGATGTCAGAATGAGCACTTTATCTCTGTTCTAGCGTGAACTAGTCTGTGACGGTTAGGCTGCACACATTAAGTCAAGTCAGTGGTAGCTTTATGCATCAGAATGGTCTAATATTTAGCCTTTTACACCATATACAGCAAAAATGAAATTAAAAATTATCAGATATCGGTCTTATCGATAAAGCAACCAATTGCATGATTCAATAGAAACTTTCTCCTAATCCCGCTGCAGATGTGCGAGATGTGGGAAAAGGAATTGCGATATGTAACGGTACGCACCATAAAAGGATTGAACCTTAAGAGTCTGGACGATGTGTATAGGGCCTTTGAAAGTTAATTGTGTGATGGATCAAGTGTCTGAGAGTATTTTGGAAATAAAGTTTTCACATGCATATAGGCGTCCGTCAATGAGCGCAAATGTATATGCAATCTGCTGCAGATTCTGTGACAACAAACGTTAGAAAGATTCTCTCATACAATTGATGGCACAGAATTTCCAGTCTCTATTCGGGAAAGGGGATTTAATTTGGTCAGTCTCTAAATGTCAGGTTTTTTCAACTTATTGAACAGTCGTTGAAGATCCTAAACAGTGGAACTGAATATACAAGTTTCAACGAGTGTATTTATACAGTTGCCTGAAAGCCGTGCAACGAAAATTCGACTCCGTTTCCTACACCAACCTCGGTCAACTAACCCCAATTCTCTTCCAGCGTTCTCCTTGCGAATACTGATCAGACGTGTGGACATATTGCACAGGTATGAACTTTTGCATGCTGCACGTCCTCTATGGTCAGGGGACAAGGTTGTTCTCTGAGTAACTACATGAACGCCTTCGTTAGTTATCATAGGTGAAACGCCCGCTACTGATTGTCTGATTGCAAACTAACAAAGCTTCTCTATCAGTGGAACCGGCTCGGACTGCGAGCAGTATTTTTAACGACATTTTGGTCAGTGAATTATCATCAACAACGGTGCATCACGGAATGGGTGGTGGTGGCGCAGTGGTTTAGTCGCTATCACCGGCGTACTTTGGACCCTATGGTCCGAGGTTTGAGCCCCAACACCGCCACCCAACTTCGGTGGTAGGCGGCTTTGCTACCATTCGGTTCAGTACCACGCCTAACCTATCGGGGCCTTATGTGGTTCACCACTCCATTCCCGGGGCTTAGGTTACCAACTTCCATCACTGAACAGCAGGTCCTCGTGACTGTGGGGCTCGTCCCACATGCTGTTCATCACACTTAGGTGTGTAATAAAAAAATTGTAGATGGTGGTCTGGTGATTTTAGTGCCACAAGCTGTCGTTCGAAATGGAGTGCAAATAGAAGCTTTGCTTGAGCGGTAGCTCCCTGTCCGATATTATAAACAAAATGTATGGCCCCTTCTTTTGGGTGTACACCGATTTAAATAAAGTGATTTTAGTGTAAGTGAGATGAAACCTTACAAAACGACTCACATTCGCTTTTATACTAAAGTTTCCAATTCTCCAACGAATTCCATTAATATACTAAGAAAATTCTTTCAAAAACAAAAGTAAATAGGGGCACGGCAAATTCTCCAATGTTCTTCCGTTCGCCTACTCGCCGTTTAAATATGACCAGTATGTGCAAATATGGATTTTACATCGAATAGAGAAGAATAAACATGTACCGACGCGACAACACTGAAAACGAAGATTAGCCAGTTTGGTAAAATTGGTAAAAACCGAGAAAACCAGAAAAATGAGAGCAAGAACAATAGTCTTATGATTTGTTTCACTGTACAATGTTGATGTGTTTTGTGTTAATGGGGTGACTTAAACAGACAGAAGACCTTGTAGCACTCAATGCACTGATTTATGTTCCAGAAAATATCTGTACTTCACGAAATAGAGGCAAATCAGGAACCGAAATCACCGGTCACCATTGCAATCGTTCTGGTTATCATCTGTCGAACTCTTCTGATATCGAGGCGCAGATAGAAGGCCACGGAAGTAACTGTTAGTTTATTACAAGAAATAACTATGATTAAATGATACATACAAAAATATATAATTAGCTGAAGAAATTTTGATAAATCATAGTTTGTGTTCTGTTGGCCACACGATTCTTGTTTGAACCAGGTGGATTATGATTGATCCAGAACACCGTATTCTCGATATGAAGTTGTATTGAGTTGTTTCTTTTCCGGGGATGTAACGGAACGTTGGTTCTCCCCAATATCCTTCATTGTCTCTAGGGTACGACCATCCCCATGCATGGGGTCTTACGCAGGACGGGGTAGCACCGACAGAAGTAACTTTCGAAGCCAACATTCTCATACCACAAAGCCGGGTCATGGCCTAACCAGCGTGTCGCTTACTCCAGCCTTGTTCACCACGTGCGAATGGAGCACGGAAAGGTAGAAGAAAGGCAATCAAAGTCGTGACAAGTCTGAGTCATTTGTGGCGGTATAGAGAGATTTGTTGTATTAGAAAAAGCTATCAGAGCCCAATACACGACGAAGCACCAGACACGAGGAATGCCTCGAATTTAAAACGTCAACCAGCATTCTCAGCTCTAAAGAGCCAAGGCTCACAGCCTTAAAACAAAATATCACGAACTGCGGCAATGTACACCACACTTTTAGGGGGTAGTCGGATATCATGATGTGATCTCCAACCCAAACAGTAGCCTTCAGCTGCATTCCAGCTCCCGAAGGACTTGAGGCTCTCACCTGATTGTAGCTAACCCCCACAAAAGGTGAGCTGCAGTCTTGAACAAGAAATTGACATCTCGATAAAACTATGGCAATTCAACTCCTTGAATCTTGACCCTTTATTAGGTACTCCGTTTATCAACCAACAGTTACATAATACAGCCGCATTGATCTAGTGTAAGGCTGAGTAGGTGTCTGACAGCATATTCAGTGGTTCATGGAAAACATGACGATGTCAAGGAATTGCCCGAGGGTGGAGGTTTAGTCAATGCACCCACTACCAACGCAGAACCCAGTCGATTCCTCAAGCGCATTGTATAATCTAAGAACGATGACGGACCCTAACAGCTGTGACGCAACTACTGTGCCAGTCCTACTGGAGATCTGGAGACCAACCTGTTCTCCAAAGATAGATGGGACCTGCTCCGTAGTTCAAATCTTGAGAAGCAGAATTCGCTGTTCTCTAACGAGCAGAAAGTCTTTGGCGAGTGAGTTAAAGTCGAAAAACGTGAAGGCTTGTAAAGTTGACTGATTACTTTATGATCTAGGAAATGGAACGGTTTCCGTTCTTCAGAATTATTAGTTTTCGAAATGAACTTCGGGATGAACTTCATTACCTCATGGCTACCTTCCCCTTCGATTGCAATAAGATGAGATGAATTGATATCGAACTTAAGTGTATAAAGCATTGCGATATCATTTTAGAGTATCCAGCTTCGATTAGCCCATTCGATTTTTCTGAGGCATCAGGCACTCTTGATGGTCTTGGGCGTGGGTTTCACCCCCAGGAAGTGCTGACGAGTCCCAAACAGGACGCAACAGCTGTCCAGCGCTCTTTGTGGGTTATCACAAACATTTCCATTGCATTGCGGTTTCATTTTCAGTATCTGAAGAAAATCTGTATGTATTTCGCAAACTGTTTAACTAGATAAGCTTTTTCCTAATTACGGGAAGTAGAGCACCTTACAAATGCAGCATATTCAGATAATTGCAGCCAGTACCAATTTACAGTTCAACAATGAGTCTATACTCAACGTTTGAGTATTCCGTGGTTGGTTGAAATTAAGAATTTGATTTCTTGAGCAAAATCATATGAATCTCCAAACCGTTGGTAGCATGTTGCCTTACTGCTGAGATACATGCGGAAAAACCCATAGAATCTCATTCCAAGTGATAAAATTACCTTTCTAATTACGGTAGGAAACTTTACTGGGCTACCCATTATACCCCAGTACGGGAATGGTTATCGAGGTTGTACGGAGTAAGCCAGTCTTGCTCCGTTTTTTTGTGAGTGACTTCAATGTTCTGGATAGAATAACATCATCCGTAATTCCAATTATCAGACGATTGTAGATGGAACGCGAACGACTGCCGATCGCATGGATTTTCTGTTCAGTTTCGGTTGCTATACTGATTTGGTGTTTTTATATCATACAAGAAGTAAGAAGACCAATAAGCTAAAGGGAAAGCTGCTGATCGGTTCAACTGTACCAGACCTGAGAGTTGATGACCGATGTGTAAACTAAGACCACCCAGATCACAACTCCATCAACAAAGATTATTGTGTTTAGTAATACGGCTAAGGTGAAAAAATAGTTGTTAGTTGTTCTAGGGTATTTAGCCTCGTGGTCTTTTGGCCATATCGCATCGCAATAAGCTTTGTCCCAACAGATGGTATCGCACAGAATTAGGCATAAGGCACAATAATATTGTATATAATATTACATTTTACACACGTCTGAGTTCAGACTGTGTGCCAAAATAATCACGGTACAATAATTTTTATAAAAAGAATAAATGTCCGTGATTTTCTCGTGAGCGCGATACTAGTAGGCAGCTTAGGCCAAGGCAGGTGACTTTTCTTAGGGAATGCCTATCCGGAGTCTTGGGTTAATCAAAACCTCACCCTCAAGGCATTTGAGTCAGTGTATAAAAACCATAATCCAATCCATTGGGCCAGTGTCTAGTGCATCAGATCATACACCCCTCCGACGGGGTCAAATGTTCAAGGTTCCCAATGCATCTCGATGCCCAATCCAGCCGGTGACCACTGCCACAACCACGGTATGGTAGGGTGCGGTTCATAAGCCTCTTCTTGGTTGGTTTGAAATCCAGGTTTTAAGCCAATTCCCCTAGATGAACTGCAACTGGTTCACCGACCCGGTTATGGCTCCAGATATTAGTTTTTAGTCCTCTCCCTTAAGTAGGAAAACACCTCTACGAGAAGGCAGTGAGTAGGGCTTTCTCAGCAGAAGCTATTTGAGGCTCTGGGTCGTATGGGAGCACCTCGTCAAATGCAAGAGAGGCCTGATCAGCGGCAACTTGAGACAACCCAACCATAATGGGGCTTTCGGAGGCACAATAATAATTAGTTTTGTAAGTTGTAATCAAAATCTGTGAATCGCTAACAAACATGAGGAAACATTGACTCCCATGAATTAATTTAAATACAAACAACATTACAATATAATGTGAGCTTATTTGTCAAAACCTTACTATCTGAGGAGTCGTTGTTCACCATTGTACCTTTGCAGGAAACTGTCGTTTACCTTGGCCGGTATATATAGTATATATAAAGTAAAACCGACATGGGAATCACAATGCTCTAGGAGTTTATTTGATGCTGTATGCGGAATGTTCAATTAGTATCAGCTTTGCTGTCGTCCTGTTTAGTACCACGCCTAAACTAGTGGGGTCTTATGTGGTTCGCCACCTCCATCTACCTTTCTAAGCATCTTGCATCCATTTCACCAATTGACTTCAAATTAGTTTTCTAGGAAGGACGCCGCTTGGATAAAGTACTCAACTAAAAAAGCGGATAAAAATAGACAGAAATGTAATACTACGTTTAGATGTTACCTAGGCGGAGAAAAATTGAAATACAAACGATCGTTTTCATATTGAACGTAAGAATTATACTGAATTAGGCCAGAACCTAAACATGCAACAAAGATAAACAATAATGGACATTATCAAAATTTCTGTACCTCAGTATGCCGAAAATCCCAGTGCTCAAATCTGTCTGATACGTGTGAGAGCAATCTCGCTATCACTATCCATTAATGTTGTATGTCATATCACCGTGTACCACAAATGCCCCCCAGAGAGCGGTTAAAAAATGTCCCGGTTCATTCATTTTTGGAAATCATTCCTAATCCTAAGACCGTCGGGATTCTGGATCAAACTTTGGCCCCGACAAATTACAGAAGAGAGAACACCATCCTCGCTAGCAAAGAGGCCTATTGGTCTGACGATCTTCCTGAAAATCACTTATTTCGGGATACCATTAACCACTTACTGATCATCTTGTGGTGTGACTTGCAATGTGATCAGGTCTTGGATGCTGGCAGTCACAGCACCTGCTCTTTCAGAATTAATCAGCGCTGATCACTTCGTGTGAACACTAATGGTCACAGGAACCAGTGTTTCTTTCTCACTTAGTTACCGCCAACTCTATGTAACTCGTGCGTTTCTAGTGTCTTTCTACAACCCCCAAAATGCAGAGGCAGTTATCACTGTAACTCGAGTAATGGAGATCGTCCAAACAAAATTGTAGTCCCTTACGCAGTGTATATGAATTCAGAGGTATGGATCCGTATAGGCTGATCTGCCCCGCGCTTCAAGCCCTGAAAGATCGTATTTATCTGCTGCACAATTTCATGGATTTTATTTGTGATCACTTCGTGTCATTGTTTTAAAACCTTCCTGGCGTCTGTTGGCCTCCTAATGCTCTCCTCTGTCGATCCAACTGGTCGGTCTCGTCACACACTTCTTCCATTGCATGTTAGCTCAGCTCACTTCCTTCCAAACGCCCAAATTTTAACCATTCTTTATTAGTCGGGTGATGTGTGAGGTGTTTGCTTCCTTCCCCTTTTAATAACTCATTAAATCAAAGCTGTTCTGCAGCACTTAGTTTTCTGAATTTGTCTCTTTCGACTTCTGAATTCAGCCTATTTTTAACTCCTTGACAGGAACACCAGTTTTTATCTCTTTTACACTGCTCCAACCACAGATATCGATGTTTAGGAGTGATTTCGTGAGGCTGTCAACCGTGCTGTACATTTTAAAAACTTAGCTTTCCGCCGTTGGCACCACTCACCTAATCCAGTATCCCGCAACCGCTTCGTGCAAGCCAGAGACTAATGCTCGGTCGCTATTCAGAGAGCTAAAGAACGATTCATTTTTCACAAAGCTGCGCGATTGACTTCTTCCGGCACCGGTAACGGAACATTCTGGTCCCTCGGTAAAGCGGTTTCACGTAATTTCTGCCCTTCCAACTGTCCTCCTATTTGCAGTTCTACTGATACTCTTGTTTGTGAACCCACGAAAAAGCAGAGATCTTCGCTTCTCGATCTGCCTCCAAATCTAATTTATCTACCGACTCTACTGTTCAACCCTCCTCCTACACATCTAATCACTCTTCTCCACCTATCGCTACAACCAGAAAGGTCCGCCAAACTCCTCGTGCTTTGGATGTTTGTAAACCACCCGGTCCGGACGGTATTCCACCTATCGTCTGAAAAATAAGTGCCCGGAGTTAGCCCCTGTTCTACGCCGCCTTTTCGGTTCTTTATTTGATCTTAAATCTTTCCCTACTCCATGGAAAAATGCCTTTCTTTTTCCAATCCCAAAGCGCGGTGACCCTCCTGACCCCAACAACTGTTCCGTTACTCTTGCTTCTGTATTTTCGAAAGTGTTTGAAACCATTATCTCCGATCAGCTGCGTACGTTTCTCGAACGTGGTTTGTTGAATGATCGTCAGTATGGATTTCACCCTCGTCGATCTACGGGTGACCTATTGATATGCACGTCACATTCCTGGTCGAAGGCACTCGAGAACCACGGATAAACTCACATGATCTCGGTCAACATTTCAAAGGCCTTCGAACGCGTTTGGCATGAAGGTCTGCTGCCGAAATTACCCACATTCGGATTCCACCCGTCTCTAGCATCGTGGATCAAATGTTTCCTCAGCACGCGAACCATCTACGTCCGAGTAGATGAGGTCTGATCTCGGCCATTTATTGTGAACACCAGTGTTCCCCAAGATGCCATACTTCCGCCCACCCTCGTTCTTTTATTTGTCAGCGATCTTTTATCCCAAACATCTAATCCCATCCACTGCTTTGCCGATGATGCCTCTCGCCATTGTTTTCTTTCTTACCCCACATTCCGTCAAGCTAATACCAACATTGTAATGTCATTAGTGCTTCTCTTGCCTCCGATCTCTGCATGGGGTTCTACCAACTATGCATGTTTCAATGCTTCCAAAACTTCCCTCCTCTCAGACTCCATTAAACGTGTCCCCCATTCCCCTCAATTGATTTTTGTTTCTCTGCCCCTTCGTTCCACAAATTCTATCTTCCTCCCGGGTTTGTCCGTGAATTTTTCTCTGTTGGTCCCCTTTTATTTCTGCACTTGCTTCACGCTGCGCGCAAAGTTGGTTTTCTATTCTTCGCAAAGCATTTCTTCACATCTAAGTACCTTCTCCTTTTATACAAAGCTCAAATCCGACCGATGCTTAAATACTGCAGTCACGTATGGGATGAAGCTTCGTATTCCGCACTTACTCTCTTCGGCCGTGTTCAACGTAAACCTATCCGGCTGATCGTCGAACCAACTTTAACTTCCAACTTGCAGTCGCTTTCCCATCGCCGGGCAGTTCGCCCGTTATCTCTTTTCTATCGTTACTATTTTAGTTTCTGTTTTTCAGATCTCACTTCAGCGGTACCCCTTCCATTGATCTTTTCTCGTCCATCTCTTTCTCAGGCGCACAATTACCCATATCAGGTTTCTGTCCCCAGATGTCGGACTTCTATCGCTCAATCTTCTTTTTCCCAAGGACTGCGACATTGTGGAACACCCTTCCCATTTGCGTGTTTCCCAGGTCTTATAACCTTACCCTTTTCAAAAGCAGGATTAACAAATTGATTCTTGCTTGAATGGTCCCCCTTACAGTATATCATTGATTATAGGGTTCATCCCTTTGGCTGTACATCACTGTGTAATAATAAAAGATCTTGCAAATTTGTTTCTCACTGGAAATCTGGATAAACGCTTGTGGTGCAGCCAGTATCTAGATTCCCTTTCGCGCATGAGCCGGAATGTGGAAGATAGACGGCACGCACATCTAAACCACAAAATATAAAAAGAGCATTGAAAAATAGTATATTTTGCATCAGATCAGTCATTCAGAGAAAAGGTCAAATATGGGACCGGATAAAAAGACCGGTGTGTAGCAGCACATGAAATTAGGTTCACCGAGAAATGAACCAACCACAGATTAAAATGAAGGGACCGCAAACGTTTTTTGGCATGTTACAGTTTTCTTGTACAAGTGACCTGAATAGTAATCGGGAGATGTTAGCTGAAGCGTCAGCGAACCCCCTAGTCCATTGACAATACCTCATACGATATCTTTACGACCGGGTTCAACTCGAAAATCACCGGCTGGAGCGAGGGAACGGGCAGATATCGGTGGTGAGGCACGGCGACTTTTGTGTGAAAATTCATCCGGTGGAACAACATGAAAGCCCAGTGTGCGTAAGAATTCAGCATCAGCTTCAGAACTGTGACAAGGAAGATGCAAAACAGAGATAAATCTTTTGGTGAAAAGAAAACAACTATTCGAACAGCGTTACAACGGAAGATAGTGCTTTCATACAACGGCGACATGCGATAATAGTCCTGAAAGCGTACAATGATAACGGTAATGGTGATACTATAGCCAATGTTTTTTTTGTTCACGGTCCCACAGTAACACTACCATGAGAAACACCAAATATTTTCTCAACTTTCATTGGTTAAATTGCAAACTAAAAACACATATATAAAGCATCTGATACCGCTTGAGGAGCAGAGGACAATATTACAAGTATTCACGTAATTGCTATTTCTTTTGGAACATAAAGTCCTGATTATTGCATAACAGTAAAGAAACGTCAGAAAAAAGCTAGACGATGCACGTTTCCGTGAACAAAGAAAGTAATCATCCACAAGCGTATGGCAAAAAACTTTTTAATCAAGGGAAACATTGAGGATCCGTATCCATTTATTCTGAAAGCTGACTAAATAATGGACTGCAAAATAAACATTTGAATTGCTTTCGGCTATAACGAAAAGATGTGAGACAATAACGATAAGCGGAAAATGCACGGGAGCTGAAGGGGAAAGAGGCTACGTATCTTGTACGATCTGCTTGCAAAAGTGCAAAAGTGATTGTTGTATTCTACAATTCACCGAAAACCAGTGTTAACCAAACAAAAAGCAGTGTATCTATGTCAAACAGAACGACTTCGTATACACACTCAGCGAGAGTAGCAGATATGAACGTAGCGAATACGCTTACTGTCAGTGACCTTAGATCGCACTTAAACGTCCCAAAGTAAGTTAATCTTACTGAGAAACTGTGGAGAGAAGTGGGCATTTCCCCAGATAGCAACCACGACGAAGAAAACGGTTTACAAACCACTCATGGTAGAGACAGCTTCCATGCTCCTTGTGTGTATTCACACATGTTAGTTGGATGTGATAGAGAGACGAGTGTTTTCTCGTAGATGGGCTGGTCAAGAGTACCCAGTAAACAGACGTGTGTAGCTTTGAACACCATTGAGGCTTGTGATCTTGGTGAATAGAAGATTATACTGTGGAATCTGGTAAAAACGACTAATATCGGTTTTACTTCTAAATTGATTACAAAGCGATTAGGCATATTTTAACTACTAATGAGTAGCTCCTCCCTCAAGAAGAAAAATGATTGGTGCTTTTAAATGTCCCGGGTCTGGCCAAAAATGAAGAATCGCAAATGCTACCATGAATAAATCACAACTGAGCGAAATCAGAGACATCAATCGATGGAAGAAAATATCGCAGCACAGATGTTGTATCCAGTACTGGTAAACATGGCTTTGTCATTTATTCGTTAAACCTCAGCCTGTTTCAGTTGACACAATTGTCTTGCACTCGCGTGCGTTAATGTTGGTTACTGTCACCCACCAGGCAGGCGATGAGACCGACTCAGGTCCACAGAGAAACGAAAGAAAGATACCGTGCCAGATGGTGCCGAACCGAATATAGAAGATGTTCTGGGTGAGCACATTTGCAACGGGTGATTAACATTAACGGTGCAATCAGATGAGAATGTAAATCAGCCCACTAAGTCCTCTCCTAAATGCATCAAGATGTACGAAGTGGAGGACCCTAATTCCTGCCTGAAAGACTGTAGAACGCACACTTGGAAGCGATTATAGTCGAAACAGTGCTTTTTTCTTCTCCAGAACCTGTTAACTAGTAGATACAAACGAGGAATGAAGCCTGCACTTTTATATGCAACCCTTTTGGAGATTTTTGTTCACGAAGATGCAATCGGCGTACTGTAAGACTCACCAGTGAAAAGCTTTGGAAATGCTGCAAGATGGTTTAATCTGATGATCAGTCAAAAGAAAAATAGCACAATCTTGTTCCGATTCGAATTCCTGCAGTTTTGGTGGCTCCATCCAGCCTACAATTGCTAACAATATTGGAATAACTGCACAGCGCTCTAACGTTTTTCAATGGAGCAGATAACTCGTCAAATCTGTCTGAGTAACACAGCTTCGTTGTTCGTTAAGGTGACTGCTGTTGAGTGATCACGCGGTTCCCCGCTAGTTGGAATCCCGACGTAGTTATGATCCCGGAAAGACAGCGTGAATCCGGAGTGAAAAACCCGATTTATGAAGCACTGAAGATGCCGTTGAGTCACCAGACCTAGGAGTAGATGACGAATGGACGCAGCAGCATGTTTTTTCAT
>UZAN01051569.1:6358-18770 GCA_900618425.1 Echinostoma caproni | reverse complement strand
CGCATGCAGATCGGTCAAAGCCAGAACGGTTTCCGCCGCGTAGAATCGACACGCGGCTTCTGAGATCACTTCCACATCTTCCATCCAACCGACTAGAGTTCCTCCGGGTACATATTCCATGACCATATACAACGAGGTGACATCCTAAAATAATCAATATGAAAAAGGAAAGTTAACAAACCTGTCTGAAAATGATCTCCGTCATGTACAACATGAAGTACGCGACTAAGCAAGCGAACATTAAGTCAATTGCAACTAGTAGACACGTCGTTTGAGTTAAGTGAACGCTTCTTGATGAACATTTACTTTGACGTAGTAAGAATTTGACAAACAACCCCAGTTCATGCACCATATAGGTGGATTTATGTAGGACGCTGCCAGTGACATTTGACAAAGACTCGATGCGACGCAAAAATGATACAATTTTCACAGGATCGTTTGCTTATTAGCCTGATGACGACAGTATAAGTGTGCCCGGAACTGGATCCGTTTGTTTAGAGGACTCGTTTTAACGCGAAATAAGTCAGCTTTGTGGATGAATCCACAAAGATTCCTAAAGATATAAATAAAATGGTATCCTGAGCACCAACTAACCGTCTCACGGTCAAATGCTACCCGAAGTGCAATAGGGCGACGACGATTGCTTCAGATACTCGTGAGCCAGTTGGTGCATGTCAAAGATGCCTTTTACCGGCATTTTGTCTCGGGTGACAACCCACCACATCCCCAAAAATCAAAGTTGATCGTCCGCAGTCTGTTCATTCAATGAAACGATACCCGCATATTCACAAGTAACAATCTAAACAGCTGCTACGTGCGGTTTGAAGCTGAGCACAATAGTGCAATGCTCAGATAGTCCCGGATGGCAATAGCCTGCTACCTTCAAGACCCCTTACGGGTCATTTGATTGCTTGTGCTCGTTTCGTGCTCCACTCATCACTCGGGTTGGAGTAGCACATATTCATTCTATTGACAACCCCTAAATTGTCAGCATTGTACGGTTAAAGTGTCTTCGCCACAGAGAGAGAGAGAGAGAGTCAACGTATCACTCTGCACAAGACTCGCTCTATCCGAGGGAATGGAAGAAAAAACATGCAAACTTGTTCACGACAAATCACATGGTGAGGACAATCAATTCTTGTCGGCTGATGAAACGCAATCTACGGCGAACAATATTACTACTGTGAGAACAATAGCATACTAATGTGTGTGGCAGAAATGTATCATCTTTACCCGCCCAATTGAATATGTTGTTTCCCCACATCAGACGCAACATATCGGATATAATACCCACTTATGTCTTTGCTTCTATTAGCCACATGCCATTAAAATGCAAAATTTCGCGATTTTGACGACGGTTGCTGGGGCATCAGTTGTAAGAGAACAAAGTCACAGTAGAAAACGTAACTGTAATTTATTTATTAAAATGACTCATACACTTCATACAGGTATTGTAATTTCATCTCATCCGTGTTCCATTTGTCCTTCTTCATTTTTGAGCACTAGAGGTGGTCGCTTTAGCGTGGAGTCCACCAAGTTGACTGCCAAACACAATTTGCCAGTTTGTTCTAATATACCCCGAACCATAACCACTGATGAACACTGTCGAGGCAGCTGACTTATCACTGTTTCATATACAAGAAAGTTTTCGATTAAATTAAAATCCCAGCTACTGCGCGGTAATTGAACGAATTTGACATTGAACTTGACCCTTCCAGAGACTGTAAAAATGAGAAAAAATAATATTTAATTAGGTCTAACGGTTTTCGACTACCAACCTCAAGCGAGAAGATATACCGACCATCATCTGTGAAAAATCTAACTGCCGTAAATGCACTTGAAGAGCAGCAGTTAGCGGAAGCCTCCCTTATCAGTGGGAAACATTTTGCGATATCCAGATTGGTGTGTGTAGGAGAGCAATAACAAGGCATTCGGTATTCACTTCCTTTCTAACTCGTGAGGAGGGATGAATATTTACTTCTTTTGACAGGTAAAACGAAATTTATTAGAAAACTAGCTTAGTGAATCAGCTTTCACAATATGCTGAATTACTCGTTGGCCACCAATAAGATAAACCCATTGCCAAATAGACGGGCGATGCGATTTGAATTTGTTAGTAAAATCAATATATGCTGTGCTTTGTTGGGCGTTCTATAACGGCTTTATATTACGTGACCTTCGCAGCATTTTAAATTGAGCCATTGGTTTCCAAACGAAAGCATGAGAAAAAAACAATTAATCATCCCGGACTATTCGTCATATTGGTTGTGTGCAACGCTTCTCCACTGCGAGCTAATACATGATCGGTTTTCTCCCTCTCGTTGAATGTTTTGGTGGAGAAATTTCGTTGATTATGCAACAACTTGGACTTTTTTCACATCGAACTACTTCCACAAGAAACCAACTGAGTCATCGGATTTATGCGTCTCTCGATTAAGTTGCCTCTGCCCTTCAATTATACTTCAAAACCTTTTGAATGTTTTATCCGGTTTGGGCATGGTGACACTACAAGACGTTTATTTAACGAGCCGCAAGCCTCAGGGTCATCTTTGGAAGATCAACTTTTATGTTTATTGGACTATTTTTTCCAGTTCTTTCAGTATTGTGGATGATGCGTGAGTAGTTTATAGCCAAATAATTTATCAATTTATTCAAGCTAGAATATTTTCATTATTTGGCTTCCAGTCAGTACAGGGGTACGCTCGAGTCACCGTTTCGTCATCGGGGGCATCTCGATAATTATTGTATAGACTTTCAAACTGATTGTTCAAATGACTAATAAAAAATTAAAATAGTCCATTTAAAAAAATTCAAGATATAACCAACCACTTGCCATAAATGAATAGTTTTTCATTTCGTAGAAATCAACTTTTTTAATGTTACATTTTGCAGTACCAGTGTTTTTGGCCCACTAAACTGTCCCAAATTTTCCTATTTACTTATAAGTATTTTATTTTATTAATTTACACCCTTGATAATTATATTCTAACGATTTTGATTTTAATTTGTTTAAATGAACTGACCTTCGGACCAGAATACGTAAACAATTGTTTACTGTGCACCGAATGAAGAGATAAGCCATTTAGAATAAGTGTGCTGAACTTAATAAACTCTCATGGAATCATTTACCAAAAAGAATGAACTCCCATGCTGCTTTGCGTAAAATATTTTCCAAATCTGAGCTGAAACTTTCGAACTACTACAAATTTTATCGCAACGCTCAAGGTCACGCAAACTCAAACCTGGATAGTAAAGAACAAAAACATAGATATGAGAGATAAAGTCAGGAATAAATACACTTTAGTCATGGCCCTATACATACATACATATATATATATATATATAATCACCCGGTGTTGCAAACAAGGATATTGTGACGAAGATACACTTCCTGGGTACAAGTGTATGATGGAACTGACAAAAGATTATCAGATACGCATGCCTCACGAGCGGCAAGAACCACAAAACCGGTCGTGTACTTCCAGGGAAATTTTGTCCAATCATTCACACATTATACATATATCCGACCTAGTCGGTGGCCATTTTCCTTCAAGAGTTTTATTTCGGGTAGCACTTCATCTTTCCGAGTGCTTCGCAAATCTATCCTCGGTTCACAAAAAGTAACCATAATTGTTGCTCAAAACCGCGCTTACGCTTTCGTCGATATTATACCACTTTTTCCTTCTACGTAGTGTTTCACAACACCTTTCACAGTGACGTCTCCCAACCCGTTGAGTTTGACGACATGTATAGATTAAAAACTTAAACCGCTCAGAGGTGATTGCTTGCAAAGATATGCTATTATGTCCGCACGCCCTAGGCCGTTAGTACCCATTCCATCACCTTGACACATCTCTCAACTTCATATCGAATCTTTGTTTTAATCCCGTTTGTTCTCTTCTATTGCTCCGTTCGATTTTTAGTGCAGCTACCAGCTCGATCATTGTTTGATTCTGTTCTATCGATTTTCTATTTTACAAGCTCCGAAACAACTCAGTTATTCTGTTCATCCTTCTCTGGCGACTAATGGATGGGTCATCTGGATCAGAATAGTAAAGACGTTCGCCCGTGTTGCATTTTCACGAAAACGATTACATTAAACATACACTGGTTTTACACCACAAAACCGGACCAAATCCGTCTTGGCGCATAAAAACCAAATCCCAATTGGTGCAATGAATGGTGTGCGTGTTTTTGCATCGTTTGAATTGTAGAACAGATGCCTCCTCCCCCTTAATCATCAGTCTCATAAGAAAATCTAATCAACCGTTTCGCAGTGCAGTTTTGTAATTTGGAACTCCTCTCTCTCTCTCTATATATATATATATATATATATATATATGTGTGTGTGTGCGTGTGTTATCCAGGCCTATAATCTTGTCTTGACAACAAAACTGGTCTTGACTTGCACGGTTTCGTCCTTTGTGAATCAATTACACGCATGGCGTGCGACCCGGGGCCTACAACCGATTACATCTTGCTCGAATGATTGTGCAAACCAATCCGACTAGGGAAACGTTTCGGGGGATATATATATATATGTCAGTCGTTCTTGAGCATGCATCTCGAGCACCCTTCCATCCTCCAGTCACCCAGTCCAGTCTGTGGTGAGTATGAGAGTATCACAAAAGGAAACAAAGCGGACAGTTTGGTCACAATGCTACAACTTTCCCTTAACCGTGAGCAGTCTAGCCATGCTTATGAGATCCAAATCGTAAATCCATTCTGTTAATTATTAAAACGTTTGAAATTTACTTTTTTCTCGTTCTTGAGGTCTTTATATGGCTGTGCGCCAAGCACACACACACGTGCCCGAGTTCGTGATGTGTGGCAAACAGATTGTGGTACCAAAGCTTCTATAGCACATAAATATCCATTCAGGTGCATGTGGGCACAATATCTCCAAGTTGTCTTTGGGCAAAATAGGAGTCTCTCTGTGTGGTAGCATAGAAAGGTCGATGTGATACTTGGTCCCATGTCATCAATTCTTTTCATCCAACTGAAATACGACAATAATTAAATCGGGATGTTAGAGCGGTTAACTAACGCGTGTGGGGACTGCAGGGGATAAGCGCACATATCACTCAGTCGGCTAAACGTGTTCCAGCTGAGTCAACGGTCAAAAGCTGCTCAACTGAACACGCAACAAGTCAAGGAGCTAGGCTGATTAGATCAATGAGTCGGTCTATCTGGATTGGTCGAGTAAGAAATAAAGTAGTTTTGTCTAAAGCTTTGGAAATAACACCCTGACAAAGCTCACATTGTGATCAATGCGATGAAGCGAGAAAGCGAACCCGACAAGAAACTAACCTGGAATGCATAATACAGCTGGACAATCCACGGACTCTCTCCGCGAGCCATGATCTCACGTTCGGCCCAATAATCTGTGTGTTGTGTGAGCATGCGAGATTTTTTGAGCACTTTCATCGCACATACTCGTCCGGTGGTAATCTCGCGAACCAGTTGGACACGACCAAACGCCCCGTGACCGAGTGAGGCAATCAAGGAGAAGTCTTGAGGCTGTCGGCGATATGATCGTAGTGTGGCTGCAACGCTAGCAAACCTTTCAAAGGGTTGATTAATAAAGGATAGCATTTAATGAGGCTCGAGGCTGTTCCGGTAGGATTTTGTGGTAGCTTTAATCACCAAGGCAAAGGGATCTCAAGACATTGTTATTAGGAAGGAGTAAACAACACTCACCGGGAGCGAACACTTGGAAAAAGAGAACTGGTACACACAAAGCGGGCTTGGTGTAACATCTGCAAAAAATTCAGTTCTGTTTGTTTTTCACCTGCGACAAGCATGATACCTGTCTTCGAGAACCTTAGTACAATTAATGGCGGGTGTCTGAATCGTGACTGGTCACTCTACGATTGCACGTCACGAACTGCTCCTACACGGCCAAGCGTCTCACATAATTTCTTATGAGGAAACTTTACTCACCTACATTCTAGTGGTATCCTCTCACCCAAGTGAGAGAACGAAAAGTCTACATCCGGGTCGGTGAACTAACGGCAGTTCGCCTAGGGGAGTTGGCTAAAATCTCTGATTCCAACCCAACCAAGAAAAGGTATACGAAACACACACACAAACGTTTTTTTGGTTGTGGCAGTGGTCACTGGCTTGATTGATCATCGAGGTGTATTGGGCGCCTTGGAGGTAAGACCCTATCGGAAGGGCGTATGATTCGATTAACTGGACAGTTTTCACACACCACCCTGCTGCCTTACGAGTAAGGCCTTGGTTAGTCAAAGGCTCCGGTTATGAATTCCCCAAGAAAATTCACCTACTTTGACCTGGGCAGTTTGGCAGTATCGCAACTCCTCGCCAATACATACCTGCACTTACTTTGGGTAGGTTATGAGTTGGTGAAGTTCGCTTCACTGTATTTAGCTGAACGATGAGCATCAGGGACTATGTCATAAAAACTTTCGTATCATGATTTGTTTGGCACAATCTGAACTCAGATTCGACTATAATACAACAAAAGTACAAAAAGGTTTAAATGGTATAGGGTATAGGTGATCTTTGCAAGTGGATAATAGCAGAGAAAGAATGTCGCTATCCCATGATCGTACACGAATGATACATTTGTGAAACCCACTCCATAGCACTGATGCTATTAGTTTCCACAGTGAGTCATCGATCTAAAAATGTCTGTTTGCAATTTTTCGTATCCCAAAATCACTTCTCGATGTCGTGCTATCATGTAGACAGTATATTGGAAAGTATAACGATCTTACTCCATTGACGTTCGAGTTATCCATCGTTTTTTTTGACGCACTGGCTATACACATGAGAAGGCAGGTGAGCGATCAGCTCTGGCAGGCTTCGTGTCGCGTCTGTCGAACAATTATCTGGCTCCACAGATTTAGCATTACATTAGACAAGGCACCGTCCGCGTATTAAGAGGACGTCTTAAGCGGATATCGGGAACCATTAAAACGAGGAGAGATTTAATTAGTGAAGCCCGATTACCGTCACCCGATCCACAAACGGGAATCAGTTTTAGTTTCAGTTTGTACAACCATTAACCACGGATATTCGTGCGCCGGTTCTAATTGCTGTCTTTTGGCTGCCCATTTGGATGAAGAATAGGAGCAGAAAGGAAAGTTGAAAGTGGAATCGAGCAGAAATTGGAGAAGTTCAGTGGTCTAAGGTTGCAAAAAGATTGAGAAGATTCACGGAGGCCACTGTTTATGATACCAAGCCATATCACTCAGTGTCTCTAACCATCGGTCACGATCATCTCAAGGTCCCCAGCCAGGGAGCCTAACAGAACCTATGTGACCCAGTCTTTTGGTTAGGGTTTTCATACCCTCATGCCGAGTCTTAGGTTGACCACCGTTGGCATTTTTCCACCCACTACCTGCCTCGATGAACATCGCTCGCCGTGGTAACCTATCTAACATGCGCAACACATGTCCCAGCCAACGTAATCCATGAAGGTCGACCACTTGCTCCAGTGAGCTACCGCGATTACCTAAAACTTAGCGCCTAACCTCAACATTGCTCCCGGTTTCCCTAACAGACTCGTGCAATGCGACGTAGACAGCGGTGTTCAAACATCCTGTTTTCTTAATGGCTAAGTTTCTGCACCGTAGAGCAGGACTGGCCGAACTGTCGCGGCATACACTCGACTCTTCACAGACAGCCAGATGTCGCGACGGCTCCACAGATGTCTCAAGTTAGTAAATGCCAACCGAGGCTTCTGTATGCGAGCTGACACTTCATCCATGATGCGTCCATCGGGTGAGATGTAGCTGCCCAAATAACAAAACTTATCCACCTGCTCTATTACTTCCCTAGTTAGGGTGAGACTGGGTGCTGGACCAACCCAGTCTTGAAGTAACATTGTACACTTAGGTGCAAAACGGATACTGAATATGGCTACGCCGGCACTCAAGCTATCCAGAAATGCTTGTAACTTAACTGAATCTTCACTTAACAGCACAATGTTGTCTGTATACTCCAGATCAGTCTGTCACCTGGAAGTAAATCGATGCCACTGTCCTCACATGAGGATAGGTCTGTTTCCATAATCAGATATATAACGAAGTTAAATAGAAATTGAGAGGGAGGGCAACCCTGTCGAACACCACTTTCCGTGGTGAGCTCGGGCAAAAAAGTGCCGTAATCTCGGGCTCGGCTTCGGCTATTGGTATAAAGGGATTGTAATATTGAAATAAATTTCCCGGACACACTCCTCAGGGAGAGGCAGTGCCAGAGTTCAGAGCGGTCGACTTAGTCGAAAGCCGCTTCAGATCTAGGAAGACAGAGATGGTGTGTCTACGAAAAGAATGTCGATGCTCCAGAATTTGGCGGAGAGTGAAGATGTGGTAGATACAACCTCGGCCAGGTCTAAAACCAGCCTAGTTCTCACGTTTGCACCGTTCACGTGCGGCAGACAATCGGGGGAGTATGATGCCAGCGAGAAATTTAGAGGCAATGTTGATTAAACTAATTGCTCTGTGGTTTTCACAAGAGGATCTGTCACCTTTCTTGTAAATCAGCAAGATGACCCATTCACACTATTCGGTTGGAACCTCTTCCCTTTCCATATTGAGCCCAGGAGTTTCGTCAACTCCAAGACTAATGCTAAGCCACTATCCATAAATGCCAATGGGAACAGCCCATCAGAGCCGAAGGCCTTGTGCCTTTTGAGATGACTTATTTTAGTAAGTTATTAGTACCGTTAGAAGTTCTCTAATTAGCTCCGAATTAAGGAGACAAGTGATGAAAATTTCAAAAAATATCGACTCAACGATTTCGGATTTGCCTTCTCTTTTCTGCTTGGCATATTATCTATTTATTACTATTATTTGGTACACATTCACGCTGATGTGCTGACTGTGTTCCCACTCCACTTCGGAACGCCATCGGAGTCCGTATTGTATATTATCTAGGTAGCTTACGAACCTCTTCCATTGCGCATACTATTGTGTGCTGAACGGCATCCAGGCCATGTACTCTGTTTGAAGCGTATCCCCTAACAAGGAGACCGGGTCACATAGGCACAAAAATGCATGATTAATGGTTGTACGAACTGAATCGAACTGAACTAAATTGAACTGAGATTTCGATTATCTCAGTTATGGAACTTCATCGATCTGGTCAGCAATGCCTGTTGTACTTCCCCATAAACATGTCTATTGAAGAGACAGTAGTACATTGCCAGCTTCAGTATGGTCCGGGGTGGGGGTCTAGGGTTGCAGCTGGTCACCCTTTTCTTGCACCTCGTGAAATGCTCCCATACGACCAAGCGTCTCAAATAGCCTCTGCTGAAGAAGCTCTACTTACTGCCTTCTGGTGAATGAGGTGTTTTCCCACCAAAGTGAGAGAACGAAAAGCCGGCATCCGGGGGTATAACCGGGTTGGTTGACCACTGGTTGTTCACCTAGGGGAGTTGGCTAAAAATCCTGATTCTAAACCAACCAAGAGGAGTGTGAACCACACACACACACACACACACTCACACCACGTCCTGGTTGTGATAGTGGTCACCGGTTCGATTGGACATCGAGGTGTATTGGGCACCTTGGACGTTTGACCCCGTCCGAAGGGCGTATGATCCGACGAACTGGACACTGGCCCCCAATGGATCGCGATTTTCGTGCACCGCCCCTCTGCCTTGCGGGTCAGGCTTTGGCTAGTCAAAGGCTCCGGTTGTGTATTCCTCAAGAAAATTCAACTGCCTTGGCCTGGGCAATCTGGCAGTATTCTACCCCCACGTAAATTATGGAACGTTTTTCTTTTACATACACATTATTTATTGTACCATGATTTGTTTGGCACACAGTCTGGATTCAGACTTTTGTGAATATATATATATATATATATATATATATATATATACATTGTCAGCAAGCAGGCATGCATTTAGTGACCGGGATGCTCATTATTGCAGTTTGAGTTGATATTGACTTTGCTTGAGAGTGTTGTTTGACTGTGATCAGCAAACCAGCATTGATCCCCAGATCTTGAAGGTCACAAACCAAATGTGTCGGCCCTACCCATGGATAGTAGGGGTAAGAATGTCATCCGTCTGAGTTTTTGCAGTTGTACACTACTTTTACTACTTTTACGTGCTGGATAACTTGACTGTGTCATTTAATGGGGAAAACATTGGTGAACTTGCCGCGTTCTTTGGTTCCTTCTAGTTTGGGTATCATCTATCTGATCATGGAAATGCCATCACCAGGGATGACCTCGAATTCTCAGTCACTGGTTGACAAAGCCACTGTGTCATACGTAACCGGGCACTGGTTCCAAAATCCTAACCATTGCTTTTTCAACGTGAAAAGGATTGCCTAATTACATTTATAAAATAAAAACGTATGCAACCGACAGAATTGACCCTGGATCCGCTGATAAGTCTACTGGCTTCAGTGGCTGGGGCATATCATCAGACTTATTCGTCAGACAATACTTGTCGGGGCAAGTAGTTGTTGGAAGAACTTCAAGTGTGGTTATACTATGGCCTGGTCTGAGGATTTGAAAAACCTGACCAGCCACGAATTGAGAGACGCTCTCATCCTGTCTGTTTCTTTTAGCATCTACAACTACCACCATTTAAACAAACCGATTCAATAATTTGGATGTATATCATGAAGATTTTCACTCGGTATTTCTCTCTCTAGCCTAGAGCGTTCTCGATTGTTGCTGTTCCTGTCTCTCTCTCATTCTGTGTTTTAAATTCATATTACGGAAGAATGGATAATCAGGAGGGGAAAACAATGTGGAAACTACACCAAACACACATTCGAGATCGAAGAACACTGATTAAATTGACCTTCTACATGCAAAACAACTGTACAGTTTTGATTAGTCTTTTCCCACTAAAAAAATGGGAGTGGAACTGAAATGGGTTTCATAAGTTCAATTTTGGGCAATGCACAATGCACAAAAACAGGTCAAACTCTGTGCAATGAAAACTTTGCAAACTGGGTTTGACTCAGTAGAGCAGCACATTCGGAAAGCCGAGAAGTCACCGGGAGGTCCTCTGTGTTTGATGTATATAGAGGACAGATAGACAAACGAGTTATTTCACGACACAAAGCAACTTGTTGTGGCGTGTGGTTATGAAAGTCGGTATACACTTGGCCAGAGTTGGTGCAAGTATCTGGCATAGGTTTCTTACGGGGCAGTCAGAGATAGATATGATTGACTGAGAACGTCCAATTCCGCTAACGGATGGAACACCTTCGAAATATCGAGGTAAAACCGTGAATTCTTTGAGTAGAAAACCAGCGAAAAGTATAACGAATATATCGTGAAACACATGTAAGGTTTGCACTCGGAAGACAGAGGAAAGAGGAGTCATTATATCGGTCAGAGATGTCAGTGGTATGCTGAATGTATTTAGGAGCAACCTGGTTTTAAATATAACCAGTCCTTCCCAGTATGGACGAGATCGTGCATGCACCTCACAAATCGCACAAACTACACCCTCCATTATGATGTTTTATTAAGAGTCTCCCCTGATAATGAAACTTTCAGCAAAATCTATGAAAGGGAGAAAGCGATGAGGATGATAGCATCTGGCTAGGTGGGCGAATTTCCAGTCAGTATCCTTCAAATGAATACAAAAATAGTGAAATCACACAACTATTAAAAATTAACATTATATGATCACACTACAAATCTGTGATGGGTCCGGGTGTTGTTTCGAACAAAGCATTGACAAACAACTCGATGCATAATTTGTCCTCGGAAGAAAACATTAAATGTTTTTCAAACCGAAGCAAATGCATTTCCTAGGGATTCAAAGCCGTGGTCAAAGTCCGACCGGCAAAACAACAGGACAGTGTGTGAGAACCACGGTTCATTAGGGACTGATATTCAGTTAGTCGAAACTTAGGTCAGTACGACGCCTTTCGTGTGTCCAACATACATGACACCCAAAGGAGCCAGTGACCGCTGTGACCCGCAAATATCCTAATCGGTTCGTATACTCCTTCTCGGTAGGGGGAGGGTTTAAATTACGGTTTGCCAGATGACTTAGATGATCTGGTTGTGTGGTCCGCCGCATCGGCGATAGATATTGAGTTTTCGCCCTCTTACCGCAGCGAAAACACCTTGGCCACCAGAAGACAGTGAGAAGAATTCCTCAGCAGATGTTTTAGTAGACGTACTCAGGTGGTGGCTAAGCAGTTTAAGTCGTCACTGACGTGCATTGGGCCATAGAATCTGAGGTGAGAATTCCACAAATGCCACCCAACTTTGGTGGTAAGTAGCTTTGCTGTTTTTCATTAGGATCTTATGTGGTTGGCCATTCTGAACCCGGGGGGTCTAGACTACCGATTTCCATGACTGAAAAACAGGTTGTTCACCACAAAAGGGTGTGCAATAAAAAGAAGCATTCGTAGAAACAAGAAAGAAGTCTCGCGCTCCTCACTCCACCCCCCAGGTG
>UZAN01051568.1:0-11329 GCA_900618425.1 Echinostoma caproni | reverse complement strand
TGCGGAACAGGCAGACCAAAGATGGTGACACTCTCGAATATGTTACACCGTTGGTCTCAAGCCACTACATAGTTCCTTATGCCAAGATGTGAAAGCAGTATAAATTGTCATTCACTCAACAACTTTGTTTTTTATAAATTTCTTTTTCGTAATTCTGACTCAGATTAAAATTTCTTATGTCTAAATGGAGCACCGAATTTTGTCTGCGTAATGCCACATGGAAAGAAATCAGCAGATTTCGTGAATGATGTAATAAACCAGGTGATTCGTCAAGCCGAAAACACTGCTGCTGAGTAGAATTTTCAGCTGCTGTTCAGTCGCACTTTTATCTGACGAAACTGTGTATCTCAAATGGCAATGGGTGAACACAACTCACAAGCTCGTCCACCACTCTTGATCGATCCGGTTTGAAGAATTGTGTCGAATGGGTGATCACATCTCACAAACCTGTCTACATACACCCTCCTGAATCGTTTGTTGGGGTTTGTGGTGGGGGGAGCCGGCCACTTTATGTTAACCTTTCGCTACTCACCAAAAAACAAGCCACAGTTGTCAGTCCTTACACGATGGACCTGATAGCCGATGGTAAATCACACATTTGATCTGGCTGTGAACGCTTCGGGTCTGAGTATTCGGGGTACGTGAGAAGAATTCAGCCGTCTTATGCCTGACAAAGCGAGTAGCAGACCGGTTCAACTGTGAAACAGTGCAGAGAGCGTTTTATTCAAGATTGGTGAACGGGCTCGTGAGTTGTGATCACCCCGGGCCATTTGACACTAAAAGTGCAACTGAACCGCGTGTGCTTCCGGCTTAGTGAATCAGCTGGTGTATTCCGTCATTCACATGGGGCATTACGCAGACAAAATCCGATGCACACCTTCGACCCAGATGAATGAAAGCCACCGGGATAGGGCCGATTGCTCCGGTGCATCACCTGATCCAGTGCACATGAGTCACGCAATTCCGGATCTCATGGGTTGGCAAGTTGCCAAATCTACAGTCCGAACTGATCACAGCGCGTTGCCAGGCCAAATCGCTAGTCTGTAACGTTTTGCGAAATTTTTGATTCAAACGAGCACTGGGACACGGTGTCCCACACTTTTTTCGTCTGACACTAGCATTTGCTAATCTGATTCGCACATAGCTTCTTAAGGAAATTTTCAATATGCCGCTTTGCACTGTGCATGTGAACTGATATGATTTTTGTGATACGGAATATGGTATCCGAACATATGCCGACCACTGAGGATGGTGCCACACGTTTGTCGTGCAATGTAGTGAAGGTGGTTGAGCTTCACGAAATCGATCCCAATTTTAGTCTGATAAAATAAATGGTAAAAAAATGAATCCAAAATGAGATGACAACCAACTGAATGCAGAATATTTCTTTCTATTTTCAAATGCCAAATAGATCTTTAAAAACCTATCGCAAATGTATGGAGGTGTGCTTCTTCTTCTGCAATAACTGATCCTCCGATTCAATGTTACCAATACATCAAACCAAACCGAAATATGCACAACTTCTACCGAGAAACATCCTGTTCGTTTTTTTTCATTTTAGTTCCTGTTATTGAATATACAAAGATACAATTTCCTGGAAAAAGGAAGCGGCCAATCAAAGAGCTGCCATATAACATCATGGGGAAAGTCGAGCGGTAGTGATGGCATTCGAACACAAATCCTCCAACGCCACTCATCATGATTAGTAGTAGTATCATTATCATGTTGATTAAATATTTTTCAAATGGAAAAATTCCAATATGTCGATCTATTTGAATATACTGTATGAAATCTCTTTTAGTTCGGAGGGAACAACGTGAATGCGGATGCCATCACGCGTACCGGGACGAGATCCCGCCTCAACTAGCACATTCCACTTCATCGATGTTCAGCTACTACGAGTCAATAACGATCCACATTCGAAACTTGTATCTCTAGAACTTTTACCGACGGGAAGAGACGCACTAACTTGAACTGTGCGCACAATCGCCTATAGCGGTCATAATTCTATTTGTGAAACAGATATTCGAGCAAGCGAAATACACATGGTAGTCATGTGCTCAGTTTTGACTGAAATACAAGCAAATTAAATTCCATAACATTTTTCATGTTTGAGTAACCGGTTTTTCCGGTCCAGAGTAATGCTTGTGGATTGAACAAAATGCTAAATCACGACTGTAAGTAGTTGATCTACCCTTTCATGTCTGTGTGTATACACACACTATTGTCATATAACCACAATTTAGGCAGCTTCTATTGACCTCCTGCTCACACCGTGGTGTGCACATCGTTTCCGATCACATAATTGCTCGGATAAATCACGGGCTTCAGTTTTTCGGCTATGCAGTCAGTTTCATCCGAGTGCAAGGGGCACGGCTATGAATCATGACAAATTGTCTCGATGTGACCACGTTCAGTTTAACGTTATTCTCAAACCAACTAACTGAGGATAGTTTATGGAACAAAACGGTCCTCAGTAGTGATTATCATAAGAATTCGAATTATTCACTAAATCCCCACGTATTAACAAACTCAAATTGTCCTGACCATGAAAAACCACCCTCCCTCCTACCCGCCCCCCCCTCCCTTAATCGGTACGTCGCACTTCCTCGTACTTTCTCAGTTAGTCGTTTACCCATGCAAGGCTTGACCACTGACCAATCAACATGGAATGTCGCATTCAGCCGGTAAGGAACCCTAATTCCAGTCATTATATATTTAGCCACATACTCAAATGCGAGCGACTGTCGTCAGCTAAGCCTTCGGTGAAAAAGATACGCCAGTAATTCGGACATCCTGTTAATTGGACGCATTCACAACCAACGCCGATAACCACGTTATTCCATCGAGCGGACAAACAGCACATCGTAGGCGTCATGCCCTATATATGAAGCCACAAGTGAATACGTCTTTGTTGGTGTGATTCTAAACACAAACGATGAACCCTATCATGATTCATTGTCAAGCCAAGATACCAATTTTCGTCTGCACTGTAGATCCGCCCTATTATCGCCATGTTTAGGACCCAACCGCCCCCGCATTTCGGATTCGCCTTTATCCACTGCTGCAACAAAACCAAGCTGTGCCTTTGGAATTCGCGTCCCAGTGCATGTGTCGCACAGGCTTGACTCAATCCGTATGGTATCTCCGTTGTGACCAAGATAACGAATGCCAAGCTCTGCGGCTAATAGCTGAGAAACTCTCTGGCCTGGTCATATGATCGAAATGGGTACATGTTCGTCCCTGAATAGCCACCAGCCCACTCCGTGAAAGAAATTAACCAATCAGATTACAAACCAGGGCGAGTCATATCGGTCAGACGTGGGCGGGGCCCGGATCAAACAACACACACGATGAATTTCCTAGATTAACGTTAACTACTTGTTAATTGAAAGTAGGCAACTTCTTTACGTAAAATTGATCAGGGGATATTTTATTTTTTTCATGCACAACGTAGGTGACACGACCGACACACTGATACTGGTTCGCGCTATCTGAATTTATTGTGGTGATTCTAGCCTACGAGATACCAATAACTAAAGGATGATGCGTTACATTTTCTGGACTACAAACCACAGGCCAATGGTGGCAACTAATCAATGATGGTAGATTCCACACTACAATTGCCAGGTCGATTCCATGCTTCATCTGCCATTGTGACCCGTGACTCGGGCCTATTCCGATTACCACGTACATTCAATCTTATTTAAGATGTACTGATTATGCACATATGCGATCAGCAGTGGTATGGCCTGCATTTACTTTTGCATCAGTATTCTATAAATCCCTCTGTTTATGTTTTTTCGTCATAAAGAGCCTTGCGCCGAAAATGCCATGGGAAAGCCTCGCAAGCACCACACATTTGCCTTATTTTTGTGAAGTGTAGTCAACAGCGCGCGTGCGTCCTTGTTCAGTTTTGATTCAAGTCCGGATAAACCCATGGATTTAAAACCCACGTGATGCCACTTAAAAAACCAGGCTGGCTTTACGATGATGTAGCCCACGCTAGACAAAGATAAAATAGATCTACAGTGCACTCAGAACTGCTCACTGACATGAGTGATAAATTGGTATGATATGATGATCAATAATCTTCCAAAGTCAATCCGTTCTTTTGGATATGTGGATGCGAAAATCTATCATTAATGGCAAATTATGTTTTAAAACTCGATGCAGTCGAGAAAACGGCAAAGAAAACACCAAAGAATACGATTGAATGAGAACAGCTTTGGCCGGTGACTTAATACGGGTATCCGAAGCTCACCGAGTCATCCGAGCTGAACTGTACATGGAAAAACATTGATCAGCTCGGCCTTTTATCATCTAATGATCTGGTTTGTGAGTAACGAGAAAACAGAGTAATTTCGCAAAAATAAAATGACAAATGAAGTCGTTTCAGCGTTACAACTAGGAGGTTAACTTAAATCTCATTCTGTACAGTTGGTTTATCATTTGATGTCGCATAAGTTCACTTATGAGCGTGGTTTGAAACTCACTTAAAATGACATTCGGGTAGAATAAAATGATTAAATAAATAGTACATTCATTCATTCATTCATTACAAACTCGATATTCCCACCACCTTTTTCCTCAAGAAAGCACGATCATTACTAATGCAATTATATCTCCCTCATGTTCTCAGACGGAAATTTCTGCTTTCTTTGATTCCTAAATTCCGTTTATAGTTTTATTATTAGATGAAAATCTTTACTTATTTGTTGGTGATTTCAATCATGCAAGCATTTCTCCCCTGCTTCCGTTTGGTCTGTCTGACCTTTCTCATTCTCTTACCATGGACAGTTCTGTGCTGGACAGAGTGATCACAAACCATCCCGACTTATCCTCTCTCAAACTAATGGCCCGGTTTCTACCAGTGACCATAGTATTCTTGTTAGACCAAAGGTATACTCTCGCATTGCTTATCAAGCATTCATACGTTTTACTCAGATAAAATTTCATCTAAGGGACTTTTCACCCAACCGCATCTCTCTTCTCAACCGTTCTGTTGTGATTGTTCAGTTTGGGTTTGATTCTTGTCCATCGCTTCTTAAATGTGTCAGTCTGTTCACTGAAACGATTAAATCGATCTTTAACTTGTGTTGTCCCATGAAAACCGTGTGTTGTCCCTAACGGCAGAGTTACCTCTCCTTTTTTGAAATTACTGAGAAAGCACAAAGAAAGGGTCTGCAAATCTCGCCATGCATCATTTGTAAAGCACTATTCTGAGTTAATCAGGTCTGAGATAACGTATGTAAATGCAGTCCTCGCCGTGCGAGTTCTGCACACAAGGAACACCAGGTTTTTATGGCAAGGTATTTGCCTTCTCTGTGGGCAAAACAGAAAACACTTGAATACCCCGGTGAATGTCAACAGCCTAACGCCGCTTCCATCCACCCGTCAAATGAGGGCCAGATTCCCTCATTCCCACGCAATGAATCTAATTCTGTGTCCTGCTCCAAAGATGAAATCTAAGAAGCTTCATAGGTCCTCCAAAGCATCCTCAGTTGAAGGCCCTAATAGTCTTCCTACGGCACTTCGGAAATTCGGAGCAGCTCCCCTAACCAATATGATGACATCCATAGTGAATGAGTCCCTATCTTGCCGGTCGTTTCCTGATTCCTGGCGTCAAGTTACCATTATTCCAATCCTCAAATCCTCGTTCTCAAGTGTTCTTGCGAAACGATTTCGTCCTATCGCGCTGACCTCAGCGGCTCTAAAGTTGACTGAAAAGGTCATCCTGAGTCGCCTGCAGTCAATCACCACAATCCCTTACGACCCCCTTCAGTTTGCATATGAACCCAACAGATGTACACTGGACGCCGTATTCACTCTAATCCGTTTTATCAGTAAGTCATTGAACAATTCGGTCAAGTCTGTCCAGTGTCTTTTTCTTCACTATTTGTCCTCGTTTGATTCTGTTTCTCGATCATCCAGTCTTCTTTTCAAACTTGAATTTTTTGGCACTCCGAGGCAGCTACTCTAATAGCTTGCTGACGATTTCACAGAGAGGGTCTAGTGCACCAAATTAGGAAGGAGGACATCAAAGACACGTTTCGCAGTATTCTGCAAATGATATGACTCAGACTGACTAGCATTGGATGTGATGAAATTCTGCCCGGAGTTTTATACGCAATCGGAAACTGATTTTCAACTGTACAACTTACCCAATTAGGCGAGATATACTTCGGGTTGGAATACAGTACTGCACCACAAAAGCTGCCGGCAAAAATCCGAATCGGGTGCATGGAAAATCGGGGACCTGAGTAGGAAATGTGAAATGTAGTGAGTTTAAGATAGTCCACAAATGAGCAAAACAATAACAATGTCACCTAAAACTACTCAAACTGCCAAGAGTGTCAAGTGTAGAAACCGACGAGATACTGGCTAACCTCATGCATCTGGAATGCTGATGAACTAGGCTCGAAGCACTGTGTTTGTATTAACCAACAACAAAAAATACATAAAACATCTTGTTTTGGACCGCAAAATCACGGAGACTGGCAACCACGTTCTGTGTTCTGAGTCTCACTCATTATTGATTCATTCATTTCCTCCTAACCACAAACATCTTCGTTGATGATATAATAGCCACAAAAGAGCATTGTCCTTGTTGAGACACGTCAGCAGTTTCCCATGCAAACAAGAACCACGAAACTCCGGTTTGAAATACGAAATCATTAGTCTTAAGCTAGAAGCGTGACGGTGACAATATCGCGATTGCCTGGCCAGATTAATAATTTAGCCAGGTTCTTGTTTTAACCCATATGAAATCAGACGTTCTTAGCTAAATTGGCTCCGAAAATGCTCTCTATTCCATCATTATATCAGTATCCCAATGACCGAATCAACGGAACGTGGTAGTTCAATCAATGAATTTTCGGCTCAGCAAATTTCACTAACATGGATTAAAAAGTTGTTAAACTGACATTTACGTAGGACAAATTCATCCATACAATTGATCGCAATCTGCAACACAAAATCTGTTCTATTTGAAAATCGTGTTTACCAAACAAACATAAGGTATGCCTAGAAGAGTGACGTGTATCACGATTATAAGCGAAACGGGCCGTGTAGAAGTCTCCATGGGCTCCTGTCGGTCAGGCACATCCGATTCTAATTCTGCATATAACGGTTTTTAGAAACAGACTATTGACCAAAACCGATATAGACAGAGTGTAAACTACGAAACCCTCGAAGGAAAGAAGCTGAAAATTCACACCTATCTTTGGGAATACATCTCCGATGTGCTTTCTGCGAAGAGAAAACGCATTTCCACTATTGCGAAACTCCTGTGAAATTTTCTCAATACCATTAATCAATCATTCTTGGAACAAGGAGAATTTGTCACAGGTGCTATCATTATTGGCCTCTTAACTGCTGAAGTGTGGGAGTTGAACGGGGTAATTGTTCAAAATCAAGAAACTTAGTAACAGGAGTCACCAGAAGCTATTGTACATTTGGTCGAAACAAGGAGTTCGGTCACCATCATCAGCAGATGACCGCTTGTCTGCAAGATACACAACAAACCCATCATCAGGCATAATTCGAACATTCGGCTTTCGCGATCAGTCTTGCTTGCAACAAAAATCGGTCCACTCCGTCCAATATCAAACTGACAATATCATGTACAAGTAATTTGGAAACAGTGACGTAGATCGGACGAAGACAAACTTGAAACCCACACCATAAATTGTCATTCACAGCCCACTAAACCTTTTGCAATGGTTACCAGTTTGACCGAGCGATTCGGACGTGTGAGCCAAGGACAAAGAGTATATGACGCAACTGACTGAACACCAGACGCCGTGTTTTCACACAAAGCTCCAGTTGGTTTACTCAAATTTGCAATATCGCACCCATGGAGAAATCATGGATAGATTTTCTTATTTCAAAGTCGTTTTTAGAACGGATGAAGCGTGAACTGAAAAGCTAGGACGCATGGTACAGATTCCTTTATCGCAAAGATTACTGAATCACGGTTTATCTCTTTAGCTATTCATTCATTCCAAAGTTGATCTTCACATATGGCACGGTTATTCCCCTATTCACCTGTTCTTATGCGTAGTTGCGTTTAACGAACTGGCGAGTGTAGCCGTCGCGAAGAAGTACTGGATAAAGGAATTCCTTTTCATTCCCCAAACTCTCCATGGAGTAGTGTATTTGAATCTTTACGAAATAACCTAACATCATGCTGGTACAAACTGCTTTACAAAAAACAACGATCAACACCACTGAGCACAAGATGACTTGGACCCATTGAGTTTTACGCTATCAACGTTTTGCAACTTAAAACAATTTGTGATGGAAAATGCATTCTAACCTTTTATCACGTTATCTCTGCATCGCACTTTGTTTCTTTATTTCTTTGTCTGCAATGAAAGTCTTGTGATAACTCCAGATATCGGTACATGAGAAACAAAATTTATCAGATCCAGTCATGAGACACGTATTACACTGTACGTCACACTTGTCCAAGTTTAGACTGTGTGCTAGACAAATGACGGCACCAAAGAATTCAGCCCATGATTTGCTCGTGGGTTGAATACTACCGAGTTCCACATGCCAAAGAAGGTTAATTTTCTTCGTTACTTTCCAGTTCAATACTATGCGTAAACCAGCAGGGCCTTACGTGGTTTACCGTTCTGAGTCTGAGGTCTTAGGTTGCCGATTTCTGTCAATTAACAGCAAGTCTTCCCTACCCAAGGGATTCATCCAGTCTGCGGTCCATCACACAAATGAGTGTAATAAAAAAAAGTGGGAGCATTCTCCAACCAGAGCCGGATCGGCAAGACAGTGGGGAAATTTTGTTCTGGTACTGCCGATCCGCGCTGAACCATCGAGAAGTGCAGCGCACAATCAATTATCCACCAGAAACTGGCCAAAAAACGAACACAGCCTTGAACTTATTGCAGCTGCAATATTGGTAACACCGTCAGTGTGATGTCAAGGAGTCGCCAAACACAGAGAGCGAAGTGATTCAGTTCAGTTCAGTTTTTGTAATCATTAACCATACACTTTCATGCGCCCTGCTTGGTTATAGTCTCATGACTGCCCATTTGGACAATGGAGAGAGCATATTCGGGCGGGAAGCCTTATACATTCTGAGATAATTTACTCCTCTGGTAATCTCCATTTCAGATGGAGAACCTGCATTAACTGGGAGTATTTACCCAATTGAGGTGGGGAAAGACCTCTATATTGATGAGGGCCAGCTGAATCAGACCTGGAAGTGTTGAACCCATCATTACTGAAAATGAATCATAAAGCCATCAGGCTCCTTATTTACTCCACTTAAGTCTACTTCCATGGACCCATACTCCTAATTTGATGGAAAAGATCGCGACCCTGATCAATAGCCACAGCCTTTTATATGTTTATATTGTGCAAAGCGCCGCTTCTCGCGGTCGGGCCTCAGACTCTTGATGAGCTGGCGTAGCAGTTTGTGTTGTGGTATTTCGTATAAAGAGGAATGGCTCTGCAAGGTAAGCGAGGTCGATGAAATCCATCACTTGCGCTTTTATCGCACCGGAATCTACCACTTTTTGTCGGATAGCTTCCTTGATTAACGTCCAGTGTTCACTAGGTCGTTTGTTGGTTAGTCGAAGTTAAAGATGATCAGAGAGTTTAGCTACGAAGATCGATCTTAAACAGCTTACTTTGTACTGTGGGTATCCTTTACTGGTGGCTATTTCGCGGCTGTTTTACTACCAGTGGCAGGCAGAATTGGGCTTATAAAAGAGCATGGTAGCGGTAGCTGATGGCGATGTGGTCGATTTGAGTCCATTGCCGTGAAAAGGTTGACGGTTTCCATGTGAAACAGTGTTGTTTCTTGTGCGAGAAGTTGGGGACTAATAGAAACAATTCATGGTCCGCCCGGTTGGTTTGCACTGCAAGCGGGTCGCTTAGGCACCCTTCTGATTCGTTGAGGGAATCCCATTTGAGCATTGAAGTTTCCGGCGACTACCACAACGTCCGTTGATCGAACACTGGAGTTATTATGAAAGATCCTTTTAGAATTCATCCTCGATTGCTGGTGTATTGTAATCGGTTGCTGTGTACAGAAAGACGAAGAATAGGCACCGAAGCTTCGTTCGGTAGCTGTTGACCCGTACCGAACCTTCAAGACGTATAGCACACAGTTGGCTACTGACTACAATCCAGTCAAAAAGCGAGATCTCAGCCTTGGCACTTAGCGCGATCCCAACACCAACAACACCGCGAGCTTCGGATGCCGAAATGGGTACCTATGACTTCAGGACACAACATACTTCACGGTAGTCCACATTGACGAAAGGGTCTTTCTTTGGGAACTCTAACCGGAGCCTTTGACTCAAAAGTTTGACCCACAAGGCAGTGGGGCGTAAATCCAACGCCGGAGCGTGATCGAAGCACCCGCGTAGGAGCTTCCAGAGACCTGTCAAGAAAGGGCTTCGGGTTTTGGTTCAGTGCATTGATCGCTGGTGCGTTGATTGTCGGTCCGCTGTTCGGGATCGGCTCTTAGTCTCTTGCACTCAATAAAACAAGCGGAACGTGGACGGGACAGCACCTTATTGGCTGGGGGATGCCTGGCTTGGGTGGGCGGTAGCTGTCCAACGAAGTGCGAAGACTTATCCCATCGCCGAAAGGGTGCCCAAGGTACCCCGCTCCTACGTCCATCTAGCGGGGTTTTCTTGACTGGTAAACTGTCCCTCGCCTTTTTTAATTGCTGGAGAAATCTCTCTAGGGGTCGGTGTGGATAGAAAAAGGAAGTTATAAGGTGCCCAAGCAACTGGCTTTGCTAGAGCAAGCTTTGTCTGACCTCTACCCAATGTTCTTTCAGACATGACTGGATCTACGGCTGTAAAAAGCCATTCTGAGTAGATTGCAAGGTCATGGAGGCACGCAAGCCATCACAACACGCCAAGGTGCAGTCTCGTCGTGATGGTCAGGGTTGTATTTTCTCTCCTTTTCTATCTAACTTCGCTATAAATTTAACTATGAGAACAGCCCTATCCTTGTACATGGATAACGGAGTTGAGTTGCTTCCGGATGGTACATTGAACTGGAGCATGCGGACGACGTCGTGGTGCTAAGTGAAGATCCAGGTAAGTTGCAAGTTTTTCTTGGTCGTTTGAGTGCCAGCGTAGCCATGTTCGGTATGTGTTTGCACCTTCAAAATATAGAATGTTGCTACAAGACTGAGCCGGCTCAGCCCTCAGCCTCACTCTAACTGGGGAATTATGAGAGCAATTGGACAGGTTTTATTTGAACAGCTATAACTCACCGAGTGGACGCATCATGGGTGAAATGTCAGCTCACAGACACAAAAGGCTCGATTGGCATTGGCCAA
>UZAN01051566.1:0-11944 GCA_900618425.1 Echinostoma caproni | reverse complement strand
CAAGTTGCTTGAGGGACTATTACAGGTCGGTAGAAGGGGTAAAGGGAGAGGGTTGGGAACAGAAGACAAAGGTTGGGATATCTTCACCAGCGGCAGTCGTCAATTCAAGGCGCTTTGCACACAGGCTATGTCGGTCTGCTGCAAGTAGCTACTTGAGGAGCGCGGTTAACTGTATTCACTGCTTGATGCCTCCTAAAAATGTAACGCTGTGGTGTCTAACTAGTCAAAACAGCACGTCCTCTGCGTGATTCATCAAAGTTCCAATAAACTTGTCGTTTCGCACATGTGTATGTTTCAGTCATTTCACAATGGAGTCGTTTGTTTTCTCGGTCTACTATGCATTTTTACCTCAGAAAGTCTCAGTATGGTCGGGGGTAGGTCTCTTGGGTTGCAGCTGGTTGCCCTTCCCTTGCTCCTCACGAAACGCTCCCGTACAACCAAGCCTTTCAAACAGCCTCTGCTGAAGGAACCCTACTCACTGCCTTCTCATTAGGTGGAGGTGTTTTCCCACACACACCTTGATTGTGATAGTGGTCACCGGCTCGGTTGAGTAGCGAGGTTTATTGGATACCTTGAACGTTTGACCACTTCTAGAGGGCGTATGATTCGATGAACTGGACACCGGCTCCCAACTGATTTCGGTTTCCACATACCGCCCCACTGCCTCGCTGGTCAAGCTTTGGTTAGCTGAAGGCTCCGGTTATTAATTCCCTGCTTTGACCTGCGCAACCTACCAGTATTTTACCCTCGAGCAAACCATGGATCTTTTTTATAAAAATTATTATTTGGCACAGTCTGAACTCAGACTTGTGTGAAAACCTATAAAAAACCTCCGTTCCCCGTAGTCCCTTATCCTCTGGAGGAAATTGAATGAATGTAATGGGAAACCCGATCATCTACACCCTGGTCACGGCAATTTGTTTTGTCTCTCTAAATATCTTCGTCACATTAGCCAATAACTGCGATTCACTTGGTTTCTTCCCCTAATCCGGCTAGTCTCCGACCACACCCCAGCCTCAGGACGATGTTCTTCATTTGGGTGTTCTTGCACGTTTTACTGCATACACGTATGCGCGTCCTTCTCCGCGCTAACGTGATCGGTGTTTTTCTCCCTAATCAGTCATCCTCGGTGTACATAGTGGACTGTCACTTCCGGAGACATGCGTACACTGAATGCACATGCCATTAAAAGTCGCGCCCGACAGACGGACGATAGACCAGGCGGCACACAGACGAAGTTTATCGGTTGACCAGTTCGTGTGAGCATCTAATGTAAACACTGCCTAGGTCATAGATGGTTGCTAGTGAATCGAAATAGTAAACGGTCCCGCAGTGCTTAGCACAATTGGTTGAGTGTATATGTATATCACCTAGCGTATCACCTTCGTCTTCAGCCGTATTGCGTGTGTTTCGTCTGTTCGGCATCCACGTCCAGAATGCTCCTAGGTTTCTAGTTTATTCCGTCCTTAAATCATTTCATAACCGAGGAATTCATCAAAAGGCATGAAAACAAAAAAAACGCTACAGGTTATTTTATGCCGTTAAGACTAAACGTGTTATGAACTTCAAACAACGACTTGTATTGTATTCCCTGAACGTCTGATTCACTGAGTATATACCTATTTTAAAGAGAGAATTTGTCGTGTATAGGGCAAATGAAGCGTGAACTGAAAAGCTAGGAAGCACTACTGGACCTGATTGGGTGTCATCATCAGCACTGAGCGAATGCATCGACCCCACTGGGTGAGGATCGAACCCGGAACCTCATAGGTAGTAGAACGCAAGCATGCTACCCACTCGGCCACCGGGCACTGCGACACACTGTAATCTGACCCACTATTTCTCCCTTTAAGAACTGACCTTAACAACTTTCATAAACAAATTACAAGAATCGAACCGTTGTGAACCCTGGAGGCTAGTGCTGAGTTGAACAGGGTCCGTTGCCCGCAACAAACTCTCAAAAATGGGTTGTGCTATATCGTGTAAATGGAAAATGAAAAACGGTCTAATCAGCTGCCCGGTGGCCGAGTGGGTAGCATGCTTGCGTTCTACTACCTATGAGTTTCCGGGTTCGATCGATGGATTCGCATTGCTGATGAGACCCAACCAGGTCAAAACAGCTGTCCAGTACTTCTTAGCTTTTTAATTCACGCTGCATTTGTTACATACACGACGAATTGTCATTTGAGACTTGCTTTCGTATGGAATTCGATCGTTCAATTTAAAGGCGACTCCGGAATTTGTCGACGATAGTAAATTAGCGTTTGATTTGACGCATATTACCTAGGAGGGTTCGGCTATTTGCACGGGCGATGAGGAGTATTGAATACAGCACATCAAAGGTTTCGAATTAATCCTGCATCACGTGTAAACCACCACCACCAGTTTTCCTCCAGCTATGCCGTCGCGGATCGCGTTGCTTAACATATGGAGACTGATATCTTATTGTACCTGTGTGAGACGTGCCATAGACTCATTTGAACAAGTAAATTTTCCACAGATGAAATCCACTTTACCAATCTGTTTTTAAGGAAACACTGTAGCGAACAAAGCTTGTTTTCGATAACTTCCTCCTCGGGCTAACATATAGGGTTCAAAGTTATCAAATTAGTGTAATGGTCAGATGTGATGGATATGATTGGTTGATTGTGATCTTGTGATGTGTGGTTTTTAAATGTGAGGGCACTGTTGTTGTTATTGTTATTGTTGTTTGGTTCGGAAATGTTCACGGTGGTTAGAGTGAGCTGTTCCATTTTCACTCTGCGCCCCTGGGTCATGACAAAGGCCACGGTGGTTTCGGTCAGCTGTGTCAGGTTTAGGCCAGGGTAGACGAAGTGACTGGACGAATCGTTTTTGAGAACAAAGGGACGGATTGAGTAGCCGAATAGCCACCGCCTCGGCTGTAGCAAGGTGTCGTTGACGAACAGCTCTTGATGGGTTTGGTGGTACTTTGTAGATCACCTTGAAAGCGTCATCGTTTGCTTGATACCCCGTGTCTGCAAGGTGTTCTACCACTGCACTTGTAATCGTTTTCCTTATACCCGTACTCAGCCACGCCGGTTTGTGCTCCTTGATTCTTCGAGACAATTGCCTGATCGTTCTTCCTACATAACTTGCCGAACATGAGCAAAGAAAATGGTAAATGATCATAAATGAGGAGAGGATAGGCAATGTATCTTTAAGATTTACGGAAACCAATCGCCGGCTTGTGAATTGAGTGCGTAGGATTGCAGCAGGGAAAGTGCGAGCGATAGCCTTTTCTAATCGGCGTCTCAGTAACTCAGATTTGTAATCTCCTTTAAAAGGCAGTCTTATGAAGAGTTCTTTTCTTTTCACTGTTATCAGTAATGCTCTCGGCGGCCGTTCTGTCAAATTCTTCAGAACGAGTCGTTCCGGGTAGCCGTTGTCAAACAGTGTTTGCTTTATACTTTCCAATTCCTGAGACAAACAGTCTGCTGAGCAAATTCTCCTCGCTCGATACGCAAGGGTTTGGACTAGGTTTCGCTTGAGCTTCAGAGGTACAAAACGTGCAAAATTAGGGTATTGCCCAGTCCAAGTTGGTTTGCGATAAACAGGGCGTTTTATCACGGCTACCCGGAACGACAGAACTGACAGAAAACTTAACAAATCCCAATCGAGGCTTTACTACAACTGTATCTATACTTATCTTGTCCACAGATTCAAGACCATTAGTTTGGTGCCATGATGTCCGGGAGTTTCAGAAATTGTGCCGGTGACAAGCCCAGTTGTCATTGCCAAAACGTGGTTGAAGGAAACTTGAATTCATCTAGTCGGGTATCCGGACAAGATTTGATATTAATTGTGAGAACCGATCAATGAGCATGAATCACCATAGGTGTTCCGGTGAGCAGCTTGTCGTTTTACCCTAAAAAAGATCAGTCGGCTAGTAGATGACTCACTTCATGGATTTGAGGGCGATTTAGAGAAAGTGTGCAAACCTAATGGCTAAGCGAAGTCCAGAATCTGTATGACTTGCTATAAAAGATTAAAAAGTCATTCGGCTTTCATAACGAGTTGATGTCTCAATGCACCCGCCGCTCTACAACTTTCCCCGTCCTTTTGTAGTCACCTTGGCCATCAGTCGGTGGACCTTTGCGATCGTTTGGTAGGCTCTAACTGTAATTCAACACCCATGACATAGGAGAGACTCAGCACACCTTTTTACCACACTCCTAAAGCGTACGGTCTCACAGCACGACTGACGTTTTGACCCGGTCACCTGACTTAGTGGCCTAGTTTGAGTCCGACGAACACCTACCTTTACGTTCAACGCAAAATTATTTTCCCAATCAGTGGTGTAACGATAACATAAACTTCCGTGAGAATTTGAATAGAGAAGTCAGAAACGCGGGTTTGCACAATGTATCCAAGGTCATTTTGCTGCATACTGCAGCTAAAGTGATTTTTATAGTTAGTGAGATAAAGACAAGATCGCTAATCGCGACCACAAAGAACGAGAAAATTTAGAGGTGTCCGTTGTGATTAGCGATGTTTTCTTGAGCAAACCTATGTTTCTGACTTCTCTATCCAAATTTGTGACGGGAAAACTGTGTTCTCAGTCCCGTGGGAGTACCCGTTTTGAAAAAATGAGATGTTAATAATAATAGTGCAAGAAAACTAGTACGGATTCGTTACGCAAGCCGAAGCCAGTCAGTGATTAGAATCGTAGCATAGTTGTCCGGTGTGTACCCACGGATGGAAAAAGCATTTTACATCATCCTGGCAGAGCCAACGCAAAAACCAGACAGATAGTCAAAATTACAGGGCGTTCCATCGTTCGTTCAATAGCCTTGGCATGTAGTTTTTCAACCACAACAGATAGGAATAATTATATATCGAAATTTCATTAACAGCAAAAATGCGCCCGTTCACTGAACCACACGAGATGCGCGAAATCCGAACACTTATTCGACTTGCGTTCACCAAAATTCCAAACAGCATGTTCTTCGACGGTCTGATATTCTAGAATACCCTATTTTTATTGTGCATAACTTTTTCAAGCACTGAAGCTTACAATTCAGTTTGAAAAAGAACTATGCATGCCAACCGTTACAAAGATCATATTCAACGGGGAGAAAATGTTTACAGACATTTCATGATCCAAAGTTGAGACGAAGTTCACTTGTTACCCTTTGTTGGTGGGTAAACGTACAAGATAGGGTATAGGTGAATTTCGGTAAACGTTTATTCGAGTATTTGGTAAAATTGAGAGCGTGTGGAGGGGTGGGGACCAATCTGGATCGAATCCCTGTTCCTTTAAACACTCTGAAAGCTTGTTAATAGAATCCTGAAGAACTTAAACTCTCAAGTGAAAAATATATTTTATCCTCTATCGTCATCATCGTGCAGTGAAATACATGGAAGCGAACTTCACTGATCGCTGCCAAACTCAATGCATATGCATTGGGGTTTGATGGACGGATACTGCTAGGATGTCCAGCAGGAGAACGATTAGGGTTCTCAACCAAAATCTTCAGTTCTTACAAGAACCTAGCCGCAAGGCAGCGGGTGAAGCGAAGTGGAGATCCATTCAGCTGGATCAATCACTCCACCATTTTCTACCGACTGAAACACCAATTCTTGTCGAAAGACCAACCTGGAGAACCAGGATACTGGACTTCGTCCGACCTCTACCCTTCGACTTTCCAGGCATCATTAGATCTTCGGCTTGATAAAAGCCATCCTGTGTCGCTGGTCGGGTCAGAGAGGTGCACAAGCCATCACACCACGTCAATGTGCAGTCTCTTCGTAATCTTCTATCTAGTTGCCAGTATTGCTGTACCCACTCGTCAATGAATGGTTGCCCTTTCGGAAAAAATACCACTTCGGGTGTGTAGTTGCTCGGTTTTCAATTCATAGTCCTCGGTTCCAAATTTCTGTGTTCGGTTTAGCTTGGTATTTATACCCGATGGCTTTTCTCCGCATCGTTTTCGGTGTTCGGCGGTACTTGCCGAATCTCTTTTAATAATTACCCACGATTTCTTCATAACTCTTGGCCAGCTTTCAATTCGTTACATAAGCGTTGGAGATTTGGTGTGAAGTTAAACAAGCAACTGTGAACAACCATCTTATCCTAGTTGCGATTTGTCGACAGTGGATTCGATTTTTCTTTTCCATGCGAGACTCGAATCACATTTTCACGTCATGAGTTGAAACGATTATCCGTGAGCTTTGAGACTGATATATGTAGTACTTTGTGCCTGTGCAATCGAATAAGCCAATCCCAACATACTGTACATTTTGTGACATTTCATTTGTTATTAATCTCTGTTATTGTCACGTCTGTTAAGTCATCACGGGATTCATGTGACTTGTGCCGGAGTAGACACGTGATCACGACCATTTGCTACTCTAACACCATATACGCTGCAGCCCGTGATCTGCCCGTATCCGGTGCACTGGAACGTAGAACATGCACTCACATTCGCACGTGGTTGAGCCTTCGCGATCTCTGGAAGGCCGGGTGGAGTTTCCTGACATGAAAAGAGTATGCGGCACACTATAGTCCGTCGTCGTAAATAATAAAGGTCGGTGGCCTGTCAAGTTATCGATCGTCACTGTCCAACTTACAGTAGATGGACGAACACGGCATCATGTGGTGCTAACTTGTCAGTCCCCTGGTACTGCGTGAGGCTTGGAACCTCGCGCGGCCAAGTTCGAACCAGTACTGAACAGGTCTATTTACGCTGCTCGTGATTTTTCGGGAGAACTGATCAATTGTAGTACCTCAAAGTTTTCCAAGTGATAAACATGGCGTGCGATGTACATTATATACACATATATATCAGCACTAGTGGATGAAATATAGCAAGCAGTACAGTCGGAGGATCTGTCCAGTTAACAACGTTTTCGTGGGTGAACACCATGTTCGTTCAGATATATTTTGGGCTTTTATCAAAGCGTATTCAACACGTCTATCATGTCGGCAAACTACACTTAAATAGCCTAATGATGTATACCAATTACCAGTCAATGAATCAGCCTTCCCGATTGAACTTGCTTAAATCGCCGCCCATTGGGATTCGAAAACCGACTGTCTAATGATGGGTACTTGATCGTATGATTTGATAACGAAAAACTGCTCTCTAATAGCACTTCCCAGCCCACGTAATCACGTCAGACGTCAAACGTCCTCAACCAATGAACTGGTCTTTTTCAGTGAAATACTCAATGACAAGTGCGTAGATCTCAACTCAAAATGTAACTTACCGTTAAGGAATCCGTCTCCACAACCAGTCATTTTGCACTGGGATGAGGTCAGTTCTGGTTCGAGTTCAAGTCAAGTCAATAGTAGCTCTGTGCACCCGAATGGGTGAATTTTTATCACTTTACACCTGATTTTTGGATTCAAATTTACAAAATCATACAGAGTGAACCTGAAAGCAGTAGATATTGTGTTTATCAACGAAGCAAGCATTTGCGCAATTCTGTGCTAACTTTCTCCTTGTCAACAAGTAGACGTGCTAGATATGGTAAAATAGAATCACGATATGAGGGGTTCGTGCGAATAAAAGTTTGAACCTTGAACGTGCGGATGATGTAGATACAGTTTTTGGGAATTCGTTTTGTAATAGGTGATGAGTATCTGATAGTATTTTGATAGAGTTTTCAAGATTATCCTTAACAATTCCACTACATTTAGAGATGTGTTTCAGAAATCTCACCAGTAAATAAAAATCTGTTTACAACAGACTTGGGAGCAATAAAACCAGTGGGGTAGCACGCATGCATTCACAAACCTAACAATCAGCCTGTGGGGAATAGAATGTATTCTCAATCAGAGTGAGAGATATGAAAGCTTTATAACTTTAGAGAATGGAGTTTGAACATGCAGTGACCTTGGTAACTTGTGTGATAGTGCGACGCCAAGGTATTTTACCATTGTTGATGTCGGTTCAGGTTCATGATATGTAGAGAGAGTGAGAAACCTATCTGTGAGGGCTGAATATGGTACGTCGGCCAACGGGGAAAACACCATCCTGACATTTAGAGGCGTTTAATGAGAGGACGAAATAACAACGTCGTTCAGCTTGCTTTGAATCTCTGAAACCTCTTAGCCGCTGATCGGCAGATCAGTTCCATCAGTTTCAAAGTTCATATATTTGGTCGATTAATTTTGATATATGTTAATTAAACAACAGGGAATAAAGTTGACGGTAAACGGATAACAGTGCTTTTACATTTCTACAGTTAGTTTCACAGTTAACGAAAACAGTTTCAGTAGTACTGTGTTTTTGGTCTCATCATGTTTTCACAACCTCAGACTCATCAAAATCGCGAGACCTGACAATGTGCAACGTGTTGTGATTTTCGCTTTACGTATACTTTAGTCTCTTCACACTGCTTCGGCTGAACACGAAACTTGATTGTTATTCGTTAGCCATTAGACTAATTAGAGAACAACCATTTACGTACGATACGCCTGTTCTATATGCATCTTTTTGCGCTACCTATTTTAATCGACGTGACATCCATTTATCTCCTCCGCTCCTCCACTAATTGCTGTGGGCACGTCGAATACAAAGAGTGGCGGGTGATATTTGTGCGTTGCTTACATCACTGGGAGCGGGATATCTCCGTTTTGGTGGTGTTAAGTGAGTTGCTCTGAGTTGACCGGTTTCGCACGCATAGCACGCCCCAAGCTCGTCCACTATCTGTCTGACGCAAAGGGGGTTGGTCACACAACAATGGAGTGCATACCAGTTGTTTTCATATCCGGTCGATTCAAATTTTTTCCGTCAGTCAGGTGTGGCATGCCAGGCGAGATGGCATTCATTGTGTTCCGCGATCTACGAACACGTGACTTTTGGTTTTCCAAAAAGGATCATGATTAAAAGCGACCTGCCCGAAATTCAAATGTCTTTAGCGGGCTTCGAGTGACCGCGTTTCGAGATAACAACAGCGACTTTGGCATTGCCGTGACTGAATCGCATGTTCAGAATGTTATTTCGGATGAGATACACAACTACTGAGCACAAATATGCGCTTTGCTCTGGTCTTTAAACTGTATCCTTGTTGCCATGCGAGAATAGTATATCCCCTTTGATTGTTTTGGTAGACATGGTGGCAAGAATACCCTCGCCCTCTCCCCCGCATCTCGTCTTGAATAAATTGGTGCTCTTTTTTGTACTTGCGCAGGCTTTTGCTTTGACAGATTTCCGCATTTCAGTCAAATATTACACATCACCGCATCGAAATAAGAAAATAATACGAATAAAACATTTACACTCGAAGGTTGCTGATAAATTCAGAAGAAAGCGCTGTCGGTTTGCGAGAATTCTATTAAGATAGGGAACTGTAGAATTTCTGAATAGGTTCATGCGAGTGTAATAAAAGATACGGTAGAACGCGTGGCTTAATGAGAGCGGCATTTGGACAGATCACCATGTTGGAGGGTGAGTGGGGCGAGAGAGGATTTTCTATGCAATTGTTTTACATGTGGACAAGTGCATTTCACACAGTTTTTTAGATAGATCATCCACGAGTATAAAAGACACGACTGATCATTGACGAAGCGCGACGATAAATCCGGAAGTCTTTCTTAAGCAGTACAGCAAACGTCACCGGAAAACAATAAAAAAGAGTAGGATAAACACATTGATAAACAAAAAACGAAATATTTTGTTTCACATTGAACTGCCTAAGTCTTCGAAGTTGAGAAGATAATCGGCGGAGTTTTTTCACAGTTTTAGCTATGAGCTAACTACTTTAAGTTTGTGTCAGTGGTCACTCCTAATTACTTCATGGAAATTACTCTAGTTAGGGAATCTGTGTTCATGACCGAGGGGTCACGCGGATAAACAAATGGAGAGAGGGTAAAAGTGATTTTTAACAGATCGTGACCAAATGATGTTAGGAGTGTATCGAAAAATCGATGCGCCATGTGTTGTTTTATTATGAATGTTACATAGGATCCGAATAACTTTCCATAGATGTCTGCTGTTATAGCTGCAGGAGTGGATTCGTATGGGACGAGGTGATACGCTTAATTTCCTTTTTGACCAATATGGAAGTATATCTGACCGTTGATGAGTTCCGGGACTTGTAGAAGTGTTCCTTGTGTCTTCTTAATGTTTTGAGTTTCGGAGAAACCATACGACCATTGGATAGACAAATGGTTTTCGAAGATGAAATTGATTATTACTTAACCTCCATTGCTCTCAGTCTTCCCGCATTAACATCTGCCAATGATAATCGGTTCCCCTGTCTAGTCTATATGCTTTTCAACAATTTCGTCTAGGATGGCTTCGTACGCGATTCATTATTTTCTCAGTATCGACCCCAAATTGAAGTGGTGTGTGTGTGTGTGGCGGCCAGAACGTGGGTACGTATTCATCCGTAATGCCGAATTGTTACTTCACACCTCGTTTAATGCAAACATTAGACCTGTCATTCGATGATATGTGACCCGGGGTCAGCACAATTTGCAAACTATTGATTGATGTCTTTGTTTAGCAGTACTGACCAATAGTGGTGGTGGTGGTTCGCGACTACTGTGGGTTTTGTGTGTCTTTTCTAAAGATGAGTGTCGATGTGGACGTGATTAGAAGGGTTGCATCGTTTCTTGCAAGGCGATTCACTGGTGAATCAATCTGTGCTAAAATGATTGATCACAGATACGTATAGATTTTAGGGTTGAAATGCCGGAGTTGTTTCAATCTGTTCTATGTAATTCAATATTCTTCTACTCGCATTTTAGTTAGATACATAAATGAATGAAATCAATGGAGGATTTCATTCAATTTCCCACTAGGAATTTGTCGTGTATAGAGCAAATAAAGCGTGAATTAAAAAGCTAGGAAGTACTGGACAGCTGTTTTGACCTGGTTGGGTCTCATCATCAGCACTGAGCGAATGCATCGACCCCACTGGGTGAGGATCGAACCCGGAACCTCATAGGTAGTAGAACGCAAGCATGCTACCCACTCGGCCACCGGGCAGCTGATCAGACCGTTTTTCATTTTCCATTTACACGATATAGTACAACCCATCTTTGCGAGCTTGTTGCGGGCCTCGCGCCTTCCTCATCTCAACACTAGCCTCTGTGTAAATGGAAAATGAAAAACGGTCCGATCAGCTGCCCCGTAACCGAGTGGATAGCACACTTGAGTTCTGCCTGTGGAGTCCTGGGTTTGATCCCCAGTTGGATCGATGGATTCACAATGCAACTGATGAGACCTAACCAGGTCGAGACAGCTGTGTCGTGCTTCCTGGCTTCTCAATTCACACTTCATTTGCTCTATACATGACGAATTCTCCCTATTAAATGGAATCAAATCCTCCATTACTCCATCATGCAACAAGCAGTCAGATTGTTAAAGTTTCCAACCGACTCATAACCCTGCCCCTCCCCGAAGGATAGTGCTAGAATACATAATTGTGCAATTACTTTTCCGGATCGGGACGGTAACCAGTAAAAGAGAAATGAAAAAAGTTAAGCAGTTGTGTTTTGAATAGAATACACCATCGACGGGATTTTACAAAGATGAGTAGCACTATCTGATCAGCTCAATCACCTATATGCACACGTGCCCCATTGGTTAGATGCTTTATTCTGTACTTACTATCAACTTTGCTATGCGAATGTCACACGTTACCGCCGATTGCCCTTGGGAGCATCATCATCGTACAGTGAAATGCACTGAGACAAACTTCACTGATCGCTGCCAAGCTCGCAGTACATACAAGGTTAGTGGTAAAATTTAAGTTGGTCAGGGATTGGACCTACTTTAAGGGAGGGGAAAGAAGGTGAACCTCTTTGGTCAGCACACAGAGTGCACAATCGAACTCTGCATACATCCCGTTTCAAGCATTCTGACCTAATAAGAAACGACAACAAGAACGCCACTGCTATCGGTTCGCCGCTATATCCTTCAATGTCTCCAACCAACCAGTTGTGGAGTCTTTCGGACCCCAACCTGGA